>WTSP01001205.1:0-140425 GCA_025331215.1 Actenoides lindsayi | reverse complement strand
CTTACAGTTATTTGCTATTGGATTGGTATATATGTCAGTATTTTCTAGGTAATCATGCTGTCTTTCAAAACAAAGAATCCTTACTTATTCTTTGCAAGTTAACCCCACTTCATGTCAGGGTGGGAGGGGGGGTGAATGGCCTCCTCCATAGCTTTTGCTACAGACTAATGATCAAGGCAGGATATGTGAAGGTGTGAGAGATGTCAGGGATTAGCAAAGGAAATTAAACCCCGTTGATTATGCCTTTTGTTCTATGACTTTTCAATGCAAAACCCATGAGCCAACCCCGAAGAAGGGACGAGAAGCCAAGACTTGCTTTCCCCCTTTTCCCTACTGCCAGGGGTATTCTTCTTTACTGAGCTGCTGCAGTATCATACTTCCTTGCTCACTGTCTCTTGGGCTTTGGGCATCCCTCATTTGTGGCTCCCTCTTGGGGATTGGGTCCCAAGTGACTGAGAAACAAATATATCAAAAATATCTGTGAAATAATTCCAACCTTTGAGGTTAAGTCTCACTGACAGCTCTATCTTGTAATGACAGGCTCACGAGTTTTTACAGGCTCCTCCGTAGAACGTTATGCTAAATCCTGAAATCGTGACTTTTTTATCAGTTCCTTTTAAGCACAAAGAGGATATAACTAAACATTAGATGATCTCAACACATCCATTTAGATATCAGGTTGCTTCATGTGTTTAAACACTATCTCCCCTACCACCACCCAAAAGGAGCAAGTGGCATTACCCATTTCTAAGACTGTGTCAGAACATACACAGATACAGTGTACAAACAGCAATGCTGCAAGATCTCACACCCGTCATGAGATTATTTTAATGGGAAACTGAGAAATTCACACGTGTGCTCAAGGGGCTTGCAGGCTCATACACCACAAAATCAGATATAGACATGGTACAGGTAGGTTTAACCCCAGTAAAATCAAGAGAACTGCTTATTTCCCTCTCAGATCTGACCTGACTCACATAGCCGTTCACATCAGCACAAGAACACGGGAATTTTTAACGGTGACTTTGTGGAGGTTAATGGGATTCATTTCCTAGTCACTCTAACTCCTTCAATTTGTTTCCAGGTCTAATACAGGAACCATATGGAAAGAGGCACAGCAAGATAAGTAGGCGTTGCGTGCCATTACTCACCATCTGCTTAGGCAAGCCATGCTGAGCCGAACAAGGAACGGGTCACAGCTCCAACGACATTAGCAGATCAGAGCCTCTCGAAGAGCCAGGGTGGGCTACAACAGCATCTGTCTGCCAAGGGAAGATTTTCCTGGGGTTACTGTTACGAGATGAGGACAGCAAGTGGGCCACTGGCGAGGGAGGAGCAGTGGATGAAGATAAAGAAATGCCTGAGAAGTGAAACCCTGTGTTGAGAGAAGGGATAGAAAGTGAATGAGTGACATAGATGGTGACAGCACGAGTGACATAGATGGTCAAAGCATGAGTGACATAGATGGTCAAAGCATGAGTGACATGACAGTGTGAGATACTGACATGCAGATTTTTTGATTGCAACACAAAGCCCTACACTTAATGAGAGTTTGAGATTTTGCCTTAAGAGTTTGTAACTTTATGGTGTTACAGCTGGCATTTTATCAGTGAGACCCCCTTTCTCAGCGTAAATTATAAAAATATAAAGGCAGGTTAAATCACACGGCGTGTGTTTACCAAAGATTTATAGGTGAACTTATCCACTGTAGAGCTGTGTTCTCGGAGAACCTGCCCTGCACTTCCCTGCACCTGCAGAGAGCTGGGAACAGGAGGATAATTACAAGCATTGAGAGTCTAAGCCAGATGTTCCAGGAACGGAGAAATTTCATCTTTGGTTGGCTGGCCTCTGAAGGCAGGAAAACAGAGAAAGGAAGTGTCCGTGTTTGAGCTGGCATGTGCCATGCAAATCCTTGCCTAGTCAGCGCCAGGCTCCTGCTGCTGGCAGCCGGCCGCTGTTGTGCTCTTTGCCCGGGGTTATTACCACAGACCGGGCGAGTGCAAAGCCAAATACAGAATGTACAGGGAAGGCTGAAGTGTTAAAGGAAATACGGTTGTGAAATAGGAGCTCATGCAAATGAAGGGAGTGCGAGCCTTATATCGTATACTAGACACATTCCGCGGTGAATCACTTCGGAAAGATTAGGTGCCACTGCTGTGCTTGGATCGCTTACACGTAGGCATGTTAGCTTTTTATCAGAAGTATATAAGAAAATATTCAGCAGGTATGTTTGCACCTCGTATCTGCGTTCTGTTACCAAGATGATTTGTGTTTTTCTTTTGAAGCCAAAGGAACTAATTCAAAGTTAGCCCCTATCTGCTAAACGACCAACTTTGGACTTACGTTTTTTCCAGTGTTGGAAACATCCATTTTCACTTCCTCTCAGCATATTAAGCAATACCAGTAAGGCAGTCCTGCTTGCAATTTAGAGCAAGAATTTCTATCTCAAGACAGCAGCCTTCGTTCTTAAAAGTATATATTATAGATTGAGGAACAACATATATTCTAAATAACACATTTCAAATCCATTTTTCCAGTTTCTTCTCTTAATACTCTTTTCAGACTCGGATACACATCCAGTTTAATAACAACAAATAAATCTTTGTCAGCCACTTTTAACTCCTTTTTCATTAATTCATGCAAAGCTGTCCACATGTCAGTGGATTGCAGTGTCTGATTTCAGAGAGGTCTGAAGGAGGAAAGCAAGCATTATGGCAAATGTAGTATTGAAAACAGGAATATCTCAACTGAATTGCACAGAGTGGCATTTGAAGATTAAAATGACAAATGCTCAAAATGAGTGAAAATGCCTATGTGACACAGCAGTGACAGGCACAGAAACGAGGCTGATGGGAAGTCAATGTCTGGTTGCTATCTGTTGTGACAGAGTTCACATTTTTTCACTCAAATGTGAAAGCCGAGGAGTTCCTTATTTTCTATTCTCAACTGATGAAACATCACCAAGCGATCACAGTCCAAGTTCTGTGACATGGAACTACCCAGCCTTTGGGTGGAGACAGACCCTCCTATCCCAATTTGGGCAACCTCGTGGATCTTGGCTGTGATACCTGATGCTGGAGCTGTACCTAGAGTCTCCACAACAGTACATCCCTATCCATACATCCCTTCACTTCTCAGACATAGCCCCTGCTCCACACAATGTGAAGGAGAAGCTCAGAGAACAGCCTTACTACCTGATGCAACTTGTGTCTCTACAGGATTCTTCCTCTGCTCAAGGAGAACCTGAACCATCTATGGAGAGCAGCTGCTGTGGTCGACATCTCGGATCCTCCAGCAAGGCTGTGATGCCCAGAAGGGCAGCTGAATGCACACAAAGGTGTCAATGAATTTAGGAAGTGTGGTGCCCTCAAATGAAAGGCACGCTAGCAGGAGACTGAAACAGGAGAATCAGAATTTAGAACAAGAACAATTCCTCTTTCATACAGTGCAAAATAAAATAACTCCATAAGACAGTTTGCTCACCAATATTTGGTGGCTATCACATGGATGATGCATGCTTTATTCCTTGTAAAGCATTCCAGTGATTTAGTTAATTCCCATCTTTACTAAATAATATCAATATTGTTAATATTACTAGTGGAGAACAGATGGGGTTTATTTTGTCATATAGATATTCTTTTCATTAGGAAAGTCTTTTTCTGGTAAAACTATAGCCAATGTTTGACAATTTGCTGGTTTTAAAACTCTCCTGAATCTTTTTGATTGGTTATGAAGTATAAATTCCCCTGGTGCAGAAGTTAAATGCTGTCTACCTAGTATCTGTATTGGCATGGTATTCTTTGCAACTTTATTTTTTAATTGCTGCTTTCTCCATGTATAGTTCCACTTTGTAAAATATGTTGAGAACCTTCAGTCTGCAAGTGACTTAAACTGTAAGTTTAAGTTATCACTGCTACATAAATCCTATTCACAGCAGCATTTCAAATTAAATCTGGATGAAATGCAGTCTCTTGAACAACTAACATTTTCAAAACCATGTACAACAGCAAAAAATCTAGAGTGGCAAAATTTCAACAACAAGACTTAACTCAATGTTGGGAAAATATATAGAAAATCCACACAAGGGCAATGCAGAAAGCTGAGAACAGAGGACCCACTAGTCCTGCTCCACAACTTTCCTCTCCTTTCCATAACCATAATGCGAGTACATGAAGACATTTCAGGCAATTTCTTAGCTCAGCAGCTTCAGCAAATAGAGCAATTACCCACGCTGGCCACTGGCTGTGGATCTATTCCAGAGATCTGAAATAGCAGATCAGAAAATTTTCTTTGATTTTTAAAAGTGTCAGGAGTTCACTCACAATGCGTCTACTAATATACTTGGAGCTTCAGCATTCATCTTTGCACTTTGTTTTCTTCTAACTACTCAGGACTCTCTGTATTAACTGAAATATAGCAAGGAAACTTTTCAAGAATGTGCACATCTGAAAAGGTAAAAGACACACCTTGAGTTTGCTGCTCAGATTTTACAAATAAAAATTCTCTGAAAAATAAACATTCTGGAAAGAAAAAAGGTACATCTTAAACTTTCACTATTTTATATTTTTTAATGTAAATATGGTAGTGCAAAACACAAGAACAGAAATTCTACCAGAGACTGTGGAATTTTTCACACTATGTCTCTTTAGAAAGTGCAAATGATATATATAATGTGAAAAATCCCACAGTTTATCTGTTACTTAAGAAGTAGAAAATCAGGTTGCATTTTGAGTCAAAGATCGAGTTTTTAGATTAAATCAGATTTATACAACCACACATTGAATCAAATAAATTTAGGTTGCTCTTAGCCTAAATGCATGTATCTGACTGTGAAGTTGCTCTGTAAAGGCTAATTCCATAAAGAATATCTGGGCTTACACTGGAACTGGACTTGGGCATTTTAATTCCCCTTCTTCCTTTTCTCTGCATTTAGTTGCTCTGGACTGTGATGTTTTCATGATGACAGTGTGGTTCTGTATTCCTCCTAGAGGACTTACTGCGAAGTCATTCATGTTGAATAGAGTATGTCAGCAACACAACAATACTGCAACAAATGCAGGGGAATTTATTATTTAAAACAGGGTCTCACGTAGAAGGAAAGTAACGTTTTCTGTGATACGGATTAAAAATAACTGCACTCCAGTATTCTACAGGTGCAAAAGAGATGCATGAATCCTGGAGTAGAGAGTTCAGCCCTTCCTGTCTGTGCACTGGATTTAAGCCTGAAGCCAAACAAAACTGTGAATTTCTGAGGTGGTTTTGATTTCATGCTGCAGTCGGTAGCTGGCTCTAAAGCATAATCAAAAATTGCCCAAATCTATCGGCAATGTTTTAGGACAATACCTTAAATTAGCCTGGGCCATCTCAAATTCATGAGATCTGAACTTCAGCAAGTTTCACGCACAGCTGGCACCGACCTGAACACAACTGATAAAGAAAAAAACCCAGATATTTCGGTCTCAAAAGTGACAGAATAGTCACCTGCAAAGCAAGAAACATCCGGCAGCGGTGGATCAGGAAGCTATTAACTGGTCACAGTGGGTACTGTTCAGCAGGCTGAATTTGGCATCCACTACCGTGTATCGCTGCCTTTATTTTGAGCGTAATATAGAAAGCAAAACTTTGAAGAGATTACTGTGGATTGAAGGCCAGCTTAAGTGCAAGGTAGTACTTGAACAAACAAATTGCAAGCATACACCCATCCTCTGAATATCTGTCTTATATTCTTTTATGGAACGACCGAGGAGACTTTGCTAGAGCATTGAGAAATGAGACACTGTTTCACTGAACGATGGTAACGAAAATAACTCTCCAGTAACAGTAATTTATTTGTATTCCTAAGCATGCTTGCAGGTATGCCTAATGGGATACAGGCTGTTAAGACAGATATTGCAGTAGGTGTTAACTCAAAGCTTAAATCTCAAAAATCTATTATATGAAGACAAAAGTCTTCATAGAATCACATTTGTAAAGCTAGTGAATTATGATGCAGACTGGGACTCTCTGCTGACAGGTCCTACATTCAGACACACTGGCACGACTCAGCCTATCGGGAGTCTAAAAGTCTCTGAGAATGTTCAGAGTGACATTTGGGTGAATTTCCTATGCCAGGTCTTTCATATGCCCATTTGCTGCTCTATATTTTTGGCACCAAGTGCACGCCAAGATCAAATTCCCAGACTTTCTCAGTGCCCGAGCAAATATTGTTAAACCCAGATATGGAACACTCAGAAAACACAGACACAGCACATTACTGTACACGTCTGCTGTCACACAAAACACAGTCAGACAGCAGGTCGTGAACCGAGGGGGGGGGGGGGGTGGAGCCTTACACAGCTTCGAAGCATCCTATGTCAGGAACAGCAAGATTGCATCTCATCGATGATGTCTCGTGAGATATTTGCAAAGGATAATTTTGTCCAGGGGAGATTAATCTCCTGCGACTCCTCCAGCAGGCTTGGGGAAGGGGAAACAAAGGTTCCTCTGGGTGGAAATTTAGTGACTAAATGAGACTGCTGCTCTGAACAGACATTTATGGGAAACTCTCCTGCTTTACGGTGGAGAAAGCCTAGGATGCTGAGCTTGGCTCAGTTAACAAAAGCAGTACAGGTTCTGAAATCAAGGCTAAAAAGTTATGCATGCCTCCAGAGGGGCTCTATAGAGCAGGGACAATTCCCTTGCTACTACCTTTTCTGAAGGAGATTCAGCCAAGATGTACAAATGTCTAAGATGCCATCTAAGTCTTATGAAAGTCACACGAAAGATACTGCTCCTTTCCTTCATGAAGAGCACCTGTCTGTAATTTGAAACATTCAGAGAACTTAACTTCTTTCAAAGATGGATTTTCAGTTTTTTTCCATAGAATATAAAATACCTTCATTCTGTTCCTCAGAGCATAAACTTTGGAAGGATAAAAGTAACAGAATAGATGATTACTGTTGTAAGAAAAAAACCCAACCAGCACAAACAAAAAACCAAAACAAAAAACCCCAACATTTTTAATTGAAAAAGACAGAATAAATTCTACCACAGAGAGTGCTTTATGGTACTCTAACAGTTCCTCCATGGCTGATGCCAGCATCAGAGAGCAAGAGATAACACAGAACTTCTCAAGGGTTATTTTGTTTCTTGTTTCCTTCTCGGTCTTTTTATCAGGCTTGGTTCATCTTATTAAAATTACTCGTCTGGAAATTGAGATTTACAGCACTTCATCAACCTAAGATGAAGCCCCAGGAAGTGCAAAACAGGAAGGAAACAGACAAACAAACAAACCAAACAAAAGACAAAAATAAATCTTAGTATGCACATGTTGGAGTATACTTGATGAGGACACATCTCACGTGGGTTCTCAGCCAATGCTTCTTAGGTATCATAATTTAGGGACTAAAATATAGATATTCCTGGACAGGAGTTGCAGCTATGACAGTACCCGAGTTCTTTATTTTCTTTCAAATACAAAAGCAAAAAAAGAAAATTCTGAGAAAATGAAAATGAACAAAGAAGAGTTCCAGTCTCCAAAGCAGAAAATACTCAAGTATCATTACCAAAGAAAAAAATACTAAAATAAAATAAAATAAACCCCACAAACAATCAAAACCAACCAAACATAAAAACCCAACTAGTTCTGTTTTGGCCAGTGGTAGAATTTGCCCTCATTAAACCACCAAACTGGAATTTGCTGTCAGAGTGAAAGGTGCCTTTCCAGATTAAAAAAAATAATAATAATAATACAGAACAAAACTCCAGCCATATGTTTAACGCCAACATTAATGAAGTCATGCTTAGCCCACTTCAAAACAAGTAAGCCTATCTAAAAAGGTTTAGAGAACAAATCCATTGTAAATTGAAATAGGATAGAGAAGGATGTTAGCATAGTCCTATGTAGCCTCTTGCTTTTTTGAATTGTCAGTAACACTTCATTAACTATTCAGAAGGAGCCAAATATGTTTTCCTTGTTCTGATAACATACAGAACGTGTGTGTACATGAGAAAGAGAGAGCAAGGGAGCACTTTTCTTTCAAAGACATTAAAATCCATTCAGGATATAAAAATAGTTCTTACGTCAGAGCACATCATGAAATATTTCTGAGTTTCCTTATGGTGCTAGACTGTAATAACACGAAACAAAATTAAGACATTGCTGCATCCTACATACATGGCCATAGGCAGTGCACACGACTTTCTACTCTTGGGCTACATCTGCAAAGAAATAGCCAAAGGTAAGGTAAATCAACTGAAGATATTAATTCAATTACTCTCTATCAGACAAACCTTTAGATAATATAATTGCAGCTGAACAAAATATTCATTTCTCCTTAGAAAAGGTTTCTAAGCACAATATTTGGAGCATACTTCCCCAAGAGATTATTTCATCAGGCTACTTCTAAAGCATAGTTTATTAAAGAAAGGGAAGGAATTTTCATCCAGTGCACATTTTTTTTTTCCCAAATTAAGATAAAAGCTATGATTCTGAAAATGACACAGAGGGAGAACTGCCATTTTCAGGGCAAATACATTCATTAGAATAATTACTGGAAAAAAAAAAAAGAGAAGTGCTGCATCTTGCCTTCGTTAAGGCAGCAGCACCAAATCATGTATGAACTGTCTGCTTTTAAAACCTTCTGTTATCATTCACTAACAATGAATAATAGAAACGTATTCCCATTAAAATGCAACATTGTAGCATCGCTTCTTTGAGAAGTAACTGACTAAAAATATACACATACAAATTCATGTCAATAATAAAGATGAGCTCAGACATAACAGTGATATAAAACTGTATCTTCACATCATAACACTTTGGACATTGACACTAATTATTTTTAGAACCAGTTTTGAAAATGAAATGATGGGGAGAGGAGGGAGGGAAGATATTGCTCCTGGCTAGTTGAAATAAAGCAAACTTTTCAGACCCACAGCCACTGTTGCCATTTTGCCTCTTAGTATTTTATATAAACCAGATGCTTTTTCAGATACTGGTCAAAATCCAGTTTACAATACAAGAAAAATCATATAGGCCATTCAATTTTTTAACATACTCTTTCAATATTTAGTTCCCTATCTTGCAAACACATGTACAGAACTTCTGCATATGGGCAGGCTTATGGAACTGCATACTTGACTTAGTCAAAATAAAAATAAGTTCCACCTCAACAGGAGGAAAAACTTCTTCACTGTGAGAGTGACAGAGCCTGGAACAGGCTGCCCAGAGAGGTTGTGGAATCTTCTGCTCTGGAGACTTTCAAGACCCGCCTGGATCTGTTCCTGTGTGGCCTGCCCTGGGTATTCCTATCCTGGCAGAGGGGTTGGACTCAATGATCTCCAGAGGTCCCTTCCAAACCCTACCATTCTGTGATTCTATATTTCCATACCTATATACACACATGTATATATGTACATAAACACAAGTATATATGTGACTAGGGAAACTCATTCCATCTACGGTTTCAGTAAGTGTAAACTGGGCCCTCAGTGAAAATGGAGCAGGAAGGATATTTAGACTTTCACAAAACAAAGCAAACCACACTGATGGTTTACATTATCCTTATTTCTGATTTTAAAACCAGCATTTTTGAATGAATGAGCTAATGAATTTATGTCTTGCGTGATCAGGTTTGGCTGTACTATATATTTCCCATTATTAAGGCTTGCTTCCACAGTTGGTGCTATCTTTGACATTGATTAGCATAACTTTCATTAAAGTTTCTGAGTATTTGGAGGATGTGAACACATCTAGAATTTTATTGTTGCTTCATGAAGATGAAGTTGGACTGCTGTTTCCTTCTAAATTAGAACTTACCCTGCTAAGTTATCAAACTCTATGTCACTCTGTATGCATTTTCAAATCACTAGTTCCTTTAATGGTTCCTTTAAGGAGAAATCCAAGTTGAATCCTGAGTATGAGAAGTTAATTTCTGGGAAGTTCTCAAAGATCATACTGGGTTCATCTTTCAGATTAAGAAAGAGTATTTTAATTAAACTCTTTTCTCATGCCCACCATTAATAAGAATTCCATATGGCACTAAGGGATCTTCCTAGGAAACAACCAGAATTTGATTAAGGAACAGTTTATCATTCATGTTTAAGTTTACAATATAGAAGGGAAGGGACTCTTTTAATTATAAAACTCTTGTAAAATTATGATGTTTGTGATTATTCCCAGAGACTGAACAAATGTTGAAAATAAAAGCAAGTAAGCACAGAATAATTACCAGAGCTAGGAAAGTGGTAGAGTTATTTCTGGTATGTTTTAGAAAAATAAAATATATGCAATTATAATGTAGATAGAGATCTATGCTAAAATGAAGACTCCATCAATGTGCTCAGGCTTACTCAATTTACCTAAGTCCTCTCTCTTCTAGACAGGCATGTACAGAATAAGAAAATACTACAGATACTGTGATTGTACTTTTAGGGAATCACAGAATACATTATTAAAGAACTAGACAGAAAGTATATAAAATAATACACTTTAGCTATTATGATATTTAAATTTATTACCTTTTTGGACAAATTAGTAGTTAAAAGAGTTTTGAAATCTGAATTATTTTGGAATGGATGAGGAAATTACATCTTCCTCATGGAATTGCTATTGAAAAGTTGGTATTCAAGGTTTCCATCTTTCACCTGCTAATACTGGGGGGAGTGGGGGAGGGGAGAAGGAGAGGAAGTTGTCGATGAGGGAAAGCAATTAACATGGCATGAGGGTTAGCTGAAATCTAATTTTCACCAGAAAGACTGTTCTGTTGAGAAAACAATCCGTTCTGGTGCTCAGAAAATAGCACAAATTTTATACAAACTGTTAAAAGAGAATGAAGACTAAGCTAATTACCATAAGTCAGCTATAAAATACCAAGAAGTTTCCAGTCATTTAGAAACAGTTCTTACTCAGACTTTGGGGTTAGCATATCCCAGCTGCAATTTACCACTGAAATGATACACAGATACCAGTAGTTCCAGGATTAGGCACAGTCCCTGAATAAGAACAACAGGGGATACAATTTATTATTGCATTTGACGGCCAAAGTTAGAAAGGTTTAAGAAAAAAAAGAAAAAAATCCTACTGGCAGTTATAACTTCTTTAAATTCGGAGGATTCCCTGTGGCTGAACCATCCCCAGGAAACTTAGTAATTGCTCACCTAACATGACTGTTATCCTCTGCTTGCAGATAGAAAACTATTGGGCCACCTCATTTGACAAAGTTGCAACAATTAAGAAAATTTAGGAGTTGTGGTGCTGAATGTGGTACATGGCTCTTTTGCAATCTCATGAAGCCCCCACTGTTGGTCAACAAATAATGTATATTTGATAACACAATTTCCTTAGTAAGAAAGCGTAAGCTCGATGGCATCCCGCAAGCAACTACACAGAAGTGAATCCAGGATAGGGAAGGATGGGAAATGGGACTGCAATATGATTTTGATTTCAGAATCTCCATGGAATGAACAATAATAAATATGTAGCATATCTGATAGGATAAAGTGAAATCACATGAGTAACATGACCACATTTGATTAGGAAATGATCTAGAATACGAGAACTCTTTCAGGAAATTGATCCCATCAACTAGATGATAACCTAAGAACTGACAGCAGAAGGCAGAAACTTTTTTATGTTATTAAACTCCTTTCAGCAAATATATCTAAGCACAGAAACTCTTGCTCTAGTGTAGTCAAAGAATTAGGGTCAAATCTTCATTTAACATTAACAGAAACTACTACAAAATTATTGCAAGGAAAATATACTTCATATATATGTGTATATATAAATGTCTTACTTTAAAACAACCCTTGTAAGATAACCGAGTGTACTGAACCAAGTGTGTGAGCTACATCACATGAAACGTGGAGGAGAAAGCAGGGACTGTCATGGGGTTTGTTTTCAAACACTTTTGTTTGATGATTTGATTTCCTTGCTAGCTGAGAAGTCGCAAGCTTGGTTTTTCTTGGCTTGTCTTTAAAATAATCTTACTTTCTACAGCAATATATTTCCTTTACCTTTCATGTAGCTATAAAATATTTATTTCAGCAGGTGAGACGCATTCCAGCTCACAGGTGTCCCAGCACAGATCCCACCAGTGCTGGCTGCGAGGGCTGTAATTATACAAGGGTCACACATGAGCTTCCCAGAGCAGCATCAAAGGCCAGAAGTAGTTTTCACAATGCCTGGAAGGAAAATATGTGTGAAAAGTGACTTTACATAGCTCTAGCAGAAGATATTTCATCCGTTAGCAGCACAGGCTGGATACATCACTTCTGTGTAATAATTTTTTAATTGTTTTTTTTAAATACAGATAATTTTGTTGGAGCCCTCAATGACGCAAGGAAAATAGAACAAAACACGTGAACAACTTTCTTTCACAAGGAAAGAGTGTCAAAGGCACAGGGGAGAAGGAAACAGAGCCAAAGAGCTGCAGCACAGGGAGGGAGGGAGAAGCAGAAGAGCAGCAGCCGTCTCTGGGAAGGATGAGACCACCTGGAAGTTGAGAGCCATTGCTAGAAAGTTCCCTTTTAGAATAAGCAATTATCCTTGGGAGACGATACTTCTCTCACAATTTTCTTCTAAAAACAATATTCAAATCCACATGTCCGGACAAATATATATGCTTTTTCTTGGCTTTTTTTCAGACACATTACTATATTTTGAGCATTTTAACCAGAGCTTTCCAAATATACATAATTTTCAAATCTGGAGTTTTATTTCAAGCATAACTTCATCATCTTCTCAAATTTGGTTTAACCACTTGGAAAGTGAAGCTCCTCTGACCCATCTTTTTCATAACAATCCTTGTTGCTTGGATTCTAAGAGGAGCAGTTAAGAGAATGATTTCCTGAGGGAAACGTTGCCATGTTGTATTGCTGCCAACTGCCAAACAGACTGCACCTGCCTCTGATACCCACCAAGCTTTGGCCACCCTCGAAGTAAACAGGCAACGGGTCTGATTTGACAGAGCAGTTCCCAAGCCTGTAAAAATCTCACCAGATTTCAGTTCATCTTAGCAACCCTCCCCCAGCCCCAGCAATCGAACCCCCATGTTGTAGCTTCCTGCAATGCCCCCAGTGCAAATACTCACAGATACCTAACGATTGGCAGTACAGAGCTCCGATGCCTATTGCAATTCACTCCTCTCATTATTCAGCGGGAAGATTCGTGCTTTTTTTTTTTTGTTGTTGTAGTTTTGGTAACAATTACTCGGTCCTGCGGAAAGGCAGCTGCGTGCTGGCACCCAGACTCCGCATCAGTCCAGCTCCTTGCTGGTGTTAGCACACAATGTGTCAGGGTCATGGTACAAAGTGGAGTTGCCTCATTAGCATCCCTTGACTGAAAAGGGATAAAACTTAAAATGAATCCATCTGTTTTCAGTGCTGCTTTGTTTATACTTTCTAATGCTGGGTTTTGGCAGGGCCAGGCGCTATTTATTCATCACTGTTGTCACTTATCCATTCATCTAGCCACAGAATTTTGAATAGGAGTGTTCACTTACCCAGGCAAAATTTTCTCTGCGTATTTGTTTGTCTTTTTTGGCTGCAACTGCCAAATATTTATTGGAAAGCGAAATCCTGAGCAGTGGTCATGTGCAAGAGAAGAGACTGGGAGGGACAGCCAGGAAAGGTATGTTCAATGGCATTCAGATTGTAGTTTCTGTCAACAGATCCTACTTTTTTTTCCTGTGCAATGATCCTTCTTCCCTGTACTGGGAACCTCTCCCCTATGCTGGGAAAGAGCAAGGCATCCTGGCACCTGTTTGCAATTTGCATGTTTGGCAGTGGTTTTTATTCTCGGGACACATGCAAACCTCTCCTGTCATCTGCAGAAAGGAATCCCTTTGAGACTCAAATCAAGGAAGAAAAGGATTACAAGGTGGATGGACACACATAAAATAATGGGAGAAACACTGGCAGCTGCTCAGAAAGGAGATGTGCGTTACAAAAGGGCAAGCAAAGGGAGAGGAAATGCAATATGTACGTTGCATAACCTCTCCACAAAGGCAGAGAACAGTAGTGCTGTGGAGCACTTGCTGAAAAAAAGGATTTCCAGTGGTTACAGAGAAATGATTGTGCCCGTTCAGGGTTTCAGTGACTTCTCAGGGTGCAGATGATGGGTTTGGTCATAGACATTAGAGTTCAGGTGTACAGAAAACATGGCTTAACTATCGAACTAAAAATGTCTAAACAAACTCTGGGATTGCTGAAATGACAGCTAGGAGTTTTTAATTCACCAATTGCATGAGGAACTATTTCCCACACTCCCCTCCCCCCCAAAAAAAATCCTTTTCATACAAAGGTCAGAAGAGTCAAACTAACGAGGAAAGATTTCTAAAGGCTATAGAATTTTTTTTAAATTGTAGTCACAAAGTCCTTCTGAGATACTGTTTGATTTAAAGTCTGAAGTGTCCGAGCCTAGATGTTTATTTAGATATACCTGCCACTTCTCTCCAGCTTGCAGAAATTTACCTATTCCTGTGAATATTTTAATAACCATAGTCCAGAACTTTTCTAGAGCTTTAGTCCATGGTTCTTTAATTTCTTCACACCATCAACACCCTTAAAACTGAAACTCTGCTCACTGCAGTAAACCTACTGTTCTTATATACATTGTAGTTAGGAAAGAATCACTCCAAGGGGAATATCATTAGTAATAAATTATGTCACACTCAGCAGAAGAAATGTCATATGGGTGAAATTTTATATCGTACATCATTTGGGTACTGGGAGACTTTGGCTGGCATGAAAGAACACTCCTTAAAGTAAACTTTTGTTTAGTTACTATCAGAGGTTACTTCAGTGCATCTGTGAAACTACATAGCAGTGATGTAGTTGCACAAATTCAGAAGTGGAGTCTCTTGCTATGCCTTACTAAATAGTTGTAGATGGATCATCTAGTAACTAATCAAGACATAACGAATGCATTTATGTTTGAAAAAATCACAAGAAGTGGAAGTTACTTATTGCAAAATTGAGGTACAGTGAACAGAAATCAACTGGAAAGTAACAGGATAAGGGTTAGAATGAGTTCATGTAAATAAAATAGCATAGTGAATGATCTTCCACCTGCAGAAGAAAATGCATATAGGCATTATACAATACATGCTTTTTTCCCATTTTAGTTATATTCACATGAGAAGTTGCAGAATTGTCACAGTTTAGGATCAGACCTATGACAGACACTCTCTGTTAACCCCCCTCCCTCCCCAAAGGGGAAGAGAAAGGGAAAATACAAATGTAAAATGTACAAATAAAAATGTAAAAAGCCAAGAAAACCAACCGAAGGATATAAAATGCTGCTCCTTAGCTTTTATTTTAAGCCAGCTGAGAAGACTCACCTAATTCCACTGTAAACCTTAGGAATTAAAATTATGTACAAAATGGTCTCTCTGGCCTGAGACATTAGTCGAAATTCACAGCTTTGAGAGATTCTTTATATGAAAGGGAGAATTTGAGGGTTGCAATACACTTGGCAAAACGCACCCAACCTTTTCTCCTGGCTTTCTGCTTTTGACACAGAGTTAGCAGGCACTGACCGGGCTCTTTATTTACAGCAGAGCAGTCCGTAAAACTCTGGTGTGACCTAAACGCAGGCTAATGCTTTTGGCAGTACATTCACCCCCTCAGCACTTTTTGTTACATTAAGGGGCACTTGCTCGTCACTCCAGTTGAGCTTCTAAATGCACTTTGCCCATTAGTTGGCTTTAATGCAAACTCCAGTTCTCTTTGCGTTCGGGTTTGCCTGTTGTCAACCGTTTGTTTTGTCAGCACAGCGCTGCTGCGTGTAGGTGCGGTCTGGCTCAGTTCAGTGACTGGGGTTTTTCAACAGCCATTTAAAACATCTATATTGTTACAATGGTACATAGTAAAATAGTATATGAAACGGATGGTTTTAGGGCTCAACGGTGTTTTATTCACAAGCATATGCTTTAGGTTTGATCTACCGTTAAACGAATAAGAGAGAAGCATTTAAAACTGAGCCAGCAAAGAGCTATAATAAACAATTGGGCTTAGAAATTACCTGGCTTTCGATTGACTACCCCCTTAAAGTACCAAATTTCACATGGAAAAAAGTGACCTGTATGTTCACTAGACCCATGCAATTGTTGTGAAGAACTCCAAACGTTTAGATTCTCGGTTGTTAATTAGATACCATAACTGGGACATATTCTAAGATTTAAATCTAACCATTGTCCAATTTCTGAGAGGTTTTTTGTTCATTGGTTATGTTTTTGGTGGTGCAGAGGTGTGTAGTTTGAGTACAATACCTGGAAATCATGAATCTGATTCAGCTGCTTCATCTAGTCTTAGCTCTTCATAAGTGGTGTGCCCCACTTTCCTGCCTGTTAGACAGACGTAGTTTCATTCAGTACACAGGAGATTGGGAAATGGTATCATTCCATATTTCAGTGTCTCTGGAGATACTGGTGGAGGGGTATTTTCAGTTGATGAACCATCTTAGTCATGTATCCCTGTCAATGGAGAACCTGGGATCAGCCTTTGTTCCTTGAAGAGATAAGGTGATATTAAAGATTACAATTTTCATCATTTAACTGACATTGGCTCTCCCCATTAGCAAATCCTTTCATTAGCTTAGAACCACGTAGTGCTAATGTTTGAGCTCTGCCTATTTTACTTAAATCCCAATGAGACACTTTGTGGGTCAGACACAGCTTTTTTTTTTTTTTTTTTTGAAAGAAAATCCACATTTTTCTTTCAATCTCTTAAAATCTTTAAGGGAAACCTAATTTCTGGATACCCCCCTTGTCAGATATAAATTACATTTCGGATCTTACTGACTCCCACCTCCATGCTCTGAGACTTCTCTTCACAGCCACTCACTTTCTTAAATCATTTTATTAAGCCTTTCAAATTTACATCAAGGAAAACCATGTTTTCTGTGCCTTGGATACTGGCATTTGTTTCTGACACAGATGGAGGGAAATTACCCCTTTAAAAATTAAATCCATAGATAATCTTGTAAAGGAGCACTGGCTCTTTCTTCCTGCCAACAGAAGCATCGTTTTGACTGTACACAAACAAAACTGGCAGATCACTGGTTCAGACAGACAGGCCAAGCAGGGCCTGCTTGCAAATATATCTTTTTTTTTTTTTTGAAGGAAGGGAGTAGTGCACTGGTGTTATATTAAGTTTCTGCAGACCGTCGTGCCCTCACCTCCACTCTCCCACGTACTTTTTTGCACAGTCAGTTCATATTTCAGCATTCCTCCTTAAAAAAAAAAAAAAAGAAGTAAATCACAGATATGTCTGTGTAAGCTAATTTTTAAGTGGAATGGGATAAAAGGGTTGAGAAGTTGTGTCAGAAAAGCAGCCTTCATATCATGCTGGATTCCTAGCTCTGCTTCAAGCCTCAGGAGATCTTCCTGGGAGGAAGGGAAAGGAGACAGGGTTGATGTTGTTGCTTGGCATGTATGAGATTGATAATGTTAAGGGGCATCCGCCACTTCTCTGGACAACGTATTCCAGTGTCTCACCACCCTCGTAGTCACCCAAGAGGCTTCGGTTCTCCAGGTTGAACAATCCCTACTCTCTCACCCTTTCTTCATAGGAGAAGCATTTCTGGCCTCTGAATCTGCTCTAACAGGTCTACATTTTTCTTGCACAGGGGATCCCAGAACTGGATGCAGGAGTCCAGGTGGAGTCTCCCAAGAACAGAGCAGCCCAGGATATGAATGGCTTTTTGGCCTGCAAGTGCACATTGCCAGCTAATACCTAATTTTTCATCAACCAGTATCCCACAGTCCTGCTCTGCATGGCTGCTTGCAATCTGTCCATGACTCAGTCTGTACTGATACTGGTGATCACCGTGAGTCAGGTGCAGGAATTTGCACTTGGCCTTCTTGAAACTTCATGAGGTTCACATCAGGTCACTTCTCAAGCCTATCAAGGTCCCTCTGGATGGCATCCTTTCCGTCAAGCATATCAACTACACCACTCATTAAGGTCTGTTAGTGCCCTCAGGTCATGATACTGTGTAACACACTATACATGCATCACCTATAGCACTGCTTTGTTGACTATAGTATTTTATAGACGGGAATGTGAGACACAGAGCATAGGGTCAAACATCTTGTATCAAGGAACCATTACCAGCCTTCAAATCCTCTCACTTAACCACTCTACTTCTCTCTGAACTACTTACCCTCCTTATCAACATCAAAGGAGTCTCAAGAGGTATCCTGTCCTTAGCAGAACTCTATTTCCAGCTCAGGCAAAACCTGTTCTCAAGGTCTCTAGGAATCCTGTGCTGTCCTAACTCCCCATGTGCTAAGTAGCCTAACTCAAAGCTCTAGGTTCTGCTCTGGAGCTGGGTTCCTTTGCAGGTCTAACCAGGAGTGATTGACTTGGATCATGCACACACAGCCTCTGAAAGGGCAAAGCCCAGCAACTCAAACACCCTGCCCTTATGGAATATAAATTATCAGTCTGCATGTGATATACTTACAGCTCCTCTGCTTCTGGAGAAGGGCTCCTGCAAGTATTGTCCTCAAAATGTCATTGGAACACTAAAAATTCATTAATGTATTTAAACGTATATATAAAACTTCAGTAATGTATTCATTAATGTATTTATCCATTAATGAATTTAAGAAACGAATGAAAAATTAAGAAAAATAATTCTCCATCATGCTGTGTCTTTTGCACCCGTTGCCAACACCGAAATGATCTCATCCTTATGCTTACCTTAAACTTCACAGGTTTTTCAGGTTTTTTGAGATTAAATTTAGCTGGACAGGTCTGGAACTTTAGTCTGTGTAACCTGCTCCATCATCACTGGTCTACTTTGTTATTCTCGTCCAATTTGATTTCTTCACTATGTACCAGTGACATTTTTGTTTTTCACATGAGCTCACAGAGTCACAGTTGTTCTCCAGATTCTTTTCTTTATGGGTGTATATTCTGACCCTGTTTGATATCACACTACAGTTTTATCATGTGTGATAAACCTTCCTCAGCTCATGTGGGAAGACCCACTTTGAAGTCACTGGAACTACTTGTGTGTGTAAAGTAAGCATGATACCACACACGTAGTCCAAAGGTACTTAATATGCAGTAAACTGTCCTACTTTTGGTAGAATTGTCCTACTTTGCAGTAAGAGTAAGGCGTTTTGCTTTCTTCCTCTATAAAATTGGCCAAATAGCCTGCTTTTTGACATTACATCTTACTTGTCTTTCCTTGGGGACAAGTAAGGAAGATAAAGCACACAGGGAATGCACACAACATTTTTTCCAGGCTGTTATGTGGTGTTCCTCCTGTATTTATCTTTTTGGTTTGGTTTTTGCTTTGCTTTTTGTTTTTGTTTCCATCAACATTCATCTCAGCACTAGGAAATATAACATTAAGAGCAGACTGCTTCTGTCATGCCTTGCATTTAGATAAGCTGATCAAAGCACTTCTTAGAGATTTATTAAGCCAAGTTAAGCTCAGGATGGGTACAGGTGTATGTAAGCTTGAGAAGTTACTGCAACAAGAAAGGTTAAAGGATTTTCTTGTGGTCAGACTAGTCAGTCATAGAAACAAAAAGCACAGATCAAATTAATATGCTTTACTGCCTCTATTTTGTGTTGGTTTTGTTGGGTTTTTTTTTTAATTTTAAGAGCTAGACTGACACAGTGTGATGTTGACTATGATGTCCATTGGGGTTTTGCACATATATTTTAAGGGAAGAGTTTTGTAACTAATACAGTAACAAGAAATGAATCAGACCATAAATAGGAAAAAAAAAATACTAGCTAATCACAGTCAATGACATAGTTAAACCATCAGGAATGTTCTTCTTTTCCAAAGTATGCACATATCATGGCCTAATTTAATATAAATGACTCAAATTACTCGTAGATGTCAACAAGGTGTTGACAAAGTCAACCTGACCATATGATGAGGACTGAACATTTCTGTACTCCACCTCTATCCTTTTAACTCTGGATTCCTAAAGTTTAGCTTTGTTTCCAAAAACAACCTTCTTTTAGAGCACACCCTCAAAGCTGAGTTTAAAATTCTATCGAGCCTGTTTTTTTTCTTTTAAAATGCCCAGAAACAGTGGCCCCAAATGACCCTTTAGCTGGGCAAGACAGACCTTTTCATCATTCCTTCCACTTATACACATTCCTCCTTCCCACTCCCTCACAGCAGGAAATGGTCCTCACAAGGGTTCTTCTTCCACTCCTGCCAGACACATATACTGGTACTCCTCTCACTGTTCTTGCTGAAGATCAAGTCTGAACTACTGTACATGATAGACAGAGGACAAAGCCTTCATGTTGAATCTGCTAGAATATGTGGTAAAAGTAACAAAAAAAATATTTGCCCATGTTTACAGCAAGTCTTTTCCCTGAAATTGTATCAGTTGTAAACGTGACCTGCTGAATTCAAGAGATCTGAATGAAACTAAGGTCCAGCTTGGTCTTTCTTGGTTGCAGTGTGAAAGCAAATTCCTTATCTCGTTCCTCATCTAGATCTGGATCATGAATTGTCATCATTCCTCTGTCACTCTGAATTATGAGAGAGTTCTCTTTTTATGGAGAAAAAGCAGAACATGTATGTGAGAACACACACTGATGCAGTAAACTCAAATATGTGTCTCTAGAGTGTGGAATTGTGGATGCTGAAGACAAGGGCTTAATCATTACTCACTGAAGCAATGAGCTCTCCTCCCAGAATTTAAGCTAACATCTCTTCACATGACAAAAAGTTGCTACAAACAGAGGAAGAAAGGACTCTAGGATGTTATAACATGATGCGGAGAACCAAACTGAGTAATGTCTGCCCAGTTCTGCCAAAACCACACTGCTGTGACTATAATTGTCTGCAATGCATATAGCAGATTTCTGAAGACAAAGGAAGATACTGAAGTGTTCAACAAACAAAAAGCCAATGAGAGCTTGGAAAAATCCAGCTGGGAGGATCTCCCCTTTCTAATTTCTTTGCATATAAATTTACTGAGTGCCAACTTTAAGTTTTTTTCCCCTGGTTTTACTAAGTTACTTCCAATGCCTGAGAAAGGTGCCAGCTTGGTATCTGTTGTTTTAAAAGTTCATTTATTGCCCACTTCTTAGAAATGAACACTAACCAGGGACAAAGTTTTCCCATCCTAGATCAGCACTGTATTATGATTGTGGGCAAGAAGGATCTATTTGAGAAATAAGTGTCTGAATTCTTTTGAAAGCTGTCCTTGCAGAGGCTTATTATGAGCAGGAACTTTAATTATCTTATTTGCTCATTGTCTTCTCTGTAGGAAATACTGTTTATTACCAAATTGTCGATACCTGGGCAAGTTTACAACAAAACAGACTAATAACCCTATTTCAGAAAGATCCAGAGTGATCATGAGAAAATGAAAAGTCCAGTTACCAAAGAACTGGGCTAGGTGTGAACCACTGATCCGTATCACACTCTTCTTCATGGCTTCGTATCATTTTCCCAGTTCCCTTAGACAGCCAACTTTCTGACATGATTTCCAAGCAATCTAAGTGAAGTATTTGCTTCTTCAGAGACTTCTGTTGGGATGCTTCATTAAAAGCATATCAAGCAAGCTAGAAATTCTCATCCATGAGCTACATTCTTTACCCTTGATAGCTACTAGATTTTGCATACTTATTTGAAGTATAGATTGGCCTTTTGCCCTTTGTTTTGCTCTCTAGGGTCATGGTAAAATGACATGCAGGAATGTTCTTCCTAGCAGACTCTTTCCCTCAGCTATCTTAATTCAATCGTACCCACACCAGATGCTGAAAGCTCATCAGCCATTTTGGTGGCAGCTAGCTGAAGTGTTCACACCAACTCACAGAAATCCCCATTTCTCAGCAGGGCTTCATGTTGAAGTCCAACCCAAAGACTAACATATATTCTAATAATACACAGTTAGTATTAATTAGCCTTTTGCCCTCACTATATTGGTGAATCCCATTAAAGACATGAAGCCTGTGACCAGACATGAATTAAAACACTAGTGCCCTCTGTACACTCTATGGCAACAGGGGAGCTCAAGGCCAGCTCTTTCATTTATATCTACTGATGGGACTTTGTTCATCAGCATGAATCCCTGTAATTCAACCCAAGCCACCTCCATCATGAGTTCAGCCTCATGTTTCACAGGCCCACCTCTGCCAGAAATAATTGTACCTGCAAAATGAGGGATGGAATCCACCCACACAGCACACACACGTGAGACCAGGTCTGTGACAGGCAGACATTGAACTGCCTTTCACCCTAAAAGGATTCTTCTACGAAAAAAAGCCCTGCCTTTAAGGGTGCTTGGCATAAATGGGCACCTCTGAGCTCTTCCAGGGACCGGTCAGAGATGAGGCTTCACAGACCCCTTCATAACGCTGCTCACATCCCACAGAAACAATGTGGCTCACCTACAGTGACTGAAATCCCCAGGGGTTGTTGCTCTGAAACCAGGGGGTGGTACAGCGGGTTGCTGCATGGATTAATGGACCCTGTTGTACCCTGATACACAGGGGCTTCCCAGAGGATCCACCAGCCTCCCATACTCCATAATTCTCTGGGATTCTCTCCTGAATCCTATCATGTCAGAGGGCACAGCCTTAGTCAGAAACTCCAAAATGGGTGCACACCTCGACTCCTGAGCTGGCTGTAGACTTTGCAGACTCATCCCAGTATTATCACCAGGACAGCATCTGTAGCAACAGTCTCCCTGCCACAGTAAGCCTCACTGGTGTTACACACCCTTGCATTTAGCAGAGCCCCTGCCATGCATTTATCTTGACAGCCACCATCAAGAAATGGCTAGGCCAGAAGGACGACACCATAAATGAGCTCTTCTGATTCACAAAAGTGACGGTGCAGACTTGCCAAACACTTCCAATCCCACTAGGCTTTTAACTTTTTTTTCTTCCCCTGTTTTGTCAGTAATCTGAGAAATGAGGCGAGTCATTCAGGCAGCTTGCAAAAACTGACCAGCACCTTGCAGGTTTGGCACCACGTTTTAAAGAATTTATCTAGGAATGGATAACTGCAAGGAGCCAGGATAAATGTAGGTGGAAGTAGCTGCTTTTACAGACAGACTCCCTTCCCTCGTCTGACAGAAGACGGGCACGTTCAAGCCGCCAAACAGAAACCCAGCTGCAGCGTCTGCTCCTTTCCCCCAGATGCAGCGGTGCCCCAAAGGTTCCTCATCCAAAGCCCCGAAGTGAGCAGTATCGATGATAACAGCAAAATTAGCAGTTCTGTGGCAGCTGCTGTTTATCCTTACGCCTCCCCAAACTCGGCTTCTTGCTCAGCAGTTAAGCTCCTGCTTCTCCACTTGGAGCATTTTGACAGCTGAGCAGGAACTCTGTAACTAATCACTGACATCCCACTTAGCTCGTGTCACACCTGATCTCAGCTTCATTTTGGGTTTGGCTGAGTTCTGCTTCAAGCTCTCTTGCGGTCCTTAACAGACCTATGACATCTGTGGCAACATTAGGACTGTTCCTGATTTTTTTTGTTTTTGATCCCCCCCCCAGTTTTATCTTTGCTGCTGGTTTCCTGTACTCCCGACAGCTTCATGTGTTTCTTCTTCTTTGCTTCCTAGCTGAGGCTCCTGCACAGCAGATGTGCAGTTAAGCTGGAGAGATGTACTGGGTGATCGTTGCATGTAACAACTTGGAAGCACCTCCTGAACGTGCGAAAGATTAATCCATACTGCAGAATTCACCAGAAAGTATTGTTACAGAGGCACACATCTCTTGATAATCCAAAATCTTGAAAGCAGAACTACTTCTGGTTTAGAGTCTGTTATCAGAAACCAGTGCAGTGTACAGTGCTGACTCTCACCAGGCACACAAGGCTCTTGGAGCAGAGCTGCTTCCAGACACTGGGCTACCATTTTCACTGAAATTTGAAAAAGGAAGGAAGGAAAAAAAAAATTTTTAAAAAATTAAATTATATATATAAAAAATCTATCTCCACATTGTCTGACTTTCCTTAACCACCTCTCAGTAGCCTAGTCAAGATAGCGTGTACTCAGGCTTTGTAATTTTTTCCTCTCCTTCAGCAAGAAACCAGATTTTAAGACCTACTACTATTTTTTCAGAGGAGACTTCAGATTTAGCAAATACTTCAAAAGCCTCAGATGAAAAAACAAAGCACCTTATAAAGGCCTGAGTGAATCTGGCAGCCTCGTATCATTCACTTAGCAGGGTTTTTGCCTTTTATGATCATGAAGTGACAAAAGCTCATTGCAAGCTTCATTTTTCCAGAAGGCTTAGAGCCAGATGCTACAGCCCACAGAGTGGTCAGGCTGAGTGGTGGAGATGCTCTTGGTGCAGCATCTCTCGAACAACCCCTATCTAGCAGTGCTCCAAGGGAGGACTTACAGCATTTTCAAACTACTCCCCCCAGTGAGACCTTGAGAAAAACTGCAATGGTACTTCTGCTTATGATTTCTCTGGTAGTGCAACAAGGACCAGTTCAGAGAGAGCCTGCTATTTTTATTACATTTTTATACAGTAGGCAATACTGTCCTCTTACTTCAGTGAGACTACTTGCGGATGGAAGACAAGGTCTGTAACTGCATTTAAGCATTTAACTTCCCTTAATGGTGCTAACTGCCCTTCAAGACCTGGTCCCTGGCAGTACTGCCATGTAAAAGCACCAGGGTAATAACCAATGACACCTTTCTGCCATAGCTTCTCACATTTTACTCCTGCCTCTTTAATTTTCTCATGCCCAAAGTTTCTATTTGATGTGGACCAGGCTTGTGGACTACATGCGATCACAGTAAGCTATGTAGGATAAATCTATTACTATATAACTCTACAGATCCAGCAAACAATAAAAATACTGCAGTTAAAGGGTTGGTATCCACAAATGTTATCAAACATGCAGTGACTGATAATTGCAATGATTGTTAGCACAATCTTTCCTCTGCACACCAAAATGACTGTAGGATGTCTCCACAGATACTACAATTCCGCCAGTAATGACTTTATAGAATCTCTTAGCTATTTTTTTACTTGATTTACCTGCTAGGACAGGAGGAAACAGCCCAAAGTTGCACCAGAAGAGGTTTGGACTGGATATTGGGAAAAATTTCTTCCCAGAAAGTGCTGTAAAGCATGGGAACAGGCTGCCTGGGGAAGTGGTTGAGTCACCATCCGTGGAAGTATTTTTAAGATGTGTAAACGTGGCATTTAGGGACACGGTTTAGTGGTGGATTTGGCAGTGCTAGGCTAATGGTTGGACTCAATCTTAAAGGTCTTTTTCAAGCTAAACCATTCCGAGATTCTATAACATTCATTAAAACTGCCCTCATTTCTTGAAAGTATTTTATCTCGCTGACAAAAATAAAGTAAAATATAATAAAAATAAACCAAGAATATTCATGCAACACTCTGTAACTGTGTAAACTATACTTCTTTTGAAAGTGTGACTAAAGAGAGAAAAGAGATCATGATTCAGTTGGGCATATAAAAAGTACATGTTTATAACTTTGAAAACAGTTGCGTAAGTTAAACGAGACTCAAGATAACAACACAGTAAAAATACACTCCAAAATAGCCACCAATCCATCATTTTGAACATGTGTTTAAGTAGACAAGGTAGATAACGTGATACTTCTTATTGGAATAAGAATATTTTAGAATGTTCAAGCTCGAGAGCCCAGAAGTTCCTCTTCTGGATAATTTTATTATATAAAGATTAGATGAATTTTTCTTGGTTCAATAAAAGATATCATGTTATCTGTACTGTCTTAAATGGACAATTCTTGCTCTTGGACCAACACAACTACAAATATCCTTTGCATACTGACATCCAAATTTTCCATTACTTTAACTGAACCTCACAGTGTTTAAAACACCTCTTTGAAAAAACAGTGGTGAAGTACATACACCTAAAAGGCAATTTTACACAATGATTCTGGGCTGACTCGGAGCCACTCAGTTCCACAGCGAGCAAAACACCCTGCTGAAATCCAAGAGAAATTAAAGTCTGATTTTTCTTTGTCAGAACTGCAGAATCCAACTCAACCCCTTTTCTAAAAATTTGTCCCTCATTTTTTCTGTTTAAAATTAAACTCCATCTTTATTAACCAATAAATCTGGGAAAAGGCTAAAATGGGTGCGTGGAAGAAGTGCAACAAAAGTTTTGGGTTGTTATAAGCATGGCCTTTGCCAAACTACAGGTTTTGGGTTTGATACACAAAGTCCTGGAGTTTGGAGACTGCTGATCTAATTATTAGATTACTTGGTAGACTACCATCTCTTACTGCTACATTCTTAATCAGCGGGTCTATGCCCAAGAATGCAGGAGCTTTGATTCTCCTCTGTAGCTTCACTGTGGATTTTACTTCCTCCTCAGGCCCAGGAGTTTGTGCTTAAAGATGCATTTTAATTCCCATCCACTGAAGGCTTAATTGACTAATGGGGATAGCTCACAGATTTAATTCTATAAGATAGAAAACGGCCTTAAAAGCTCAGTCCAGCAAATGACAAATCTACTAATGTTACCAGTGGATGAAGTAGGCCACAAAAATTTGGCAAGCACCTTGATTTCAGTAATAATCAGGCTAGATAATCCATGAGCTAAATCATCAGTAAGAATTATAACACTGAATTTTATTGATTTTGCTTGAAGATGGCATTGAGAGAAGAAACTTCAGTGCTGTAAGTTATGGACACATTTCAGCGTAACTTTGCTCACTGTAGGTTGACTTGAACAGCTAACAGCTGTATAGGTTTACATTAAATATTGCAATAAAATCACACTACGAGGTTCCATTCAATTCTTCGAGAAGACAAAAAAATTCTGCCTCAGCTCTGTTAAGGTGCCTGCTCTTGTAAAGAACTGCCTAGAGTCAAGCCACGTGGCAACAAGTGAGTTTTTCCTTCCAAGTTTGCTCTTATGAGAAACGCACAGTATGGTGTTGAAAAGTTTGACAGTATAAACACATCAGGACTCTTTTCTTCACCACACAAACCACAGAGTAATTTAGTTATGTAAAAAGGCCAGACACATTATGATAATGGGGTCCTAAAAGGAATGTGGCCAAGCCACACTTGATTTTGATTCAGCTAAGCTAATCAAGAACTTCCTCGATATCATTTGTGTCACAGTAAAAGACATTAAAACCTGACTATAGAGACAAGAAATAAAAGTTCTGACATAAAACCGTAGTCCAGAGACGCTCTGAACAATGTTTAGAGGCATTTAAGAAGAAAGTAATTTTTATAATTTCTTTAAATTGAGTTTATAAGTTTAGTTTTCAGTTTAAGTAATAGACAAAAGGAACCTCAGAGGACCATCTGTGTATATGCATATTCATGCAATGTTTGCCTTTTGTTGGGTAAATGGGGCACTTTTAGTGGCCCTGGATAGATTTTGATGAAAGACTGGCAGTGAGTTCAAATGCAGTAACTCCTATAACCATGCCAAGGAGGAAGAGAGGGATGGTGTTTCCCCAAGCTGTGAATAGCAGTAATTCTTTAGTGTCAAATAAGATGTTTTTACAGAATCTTTGTACTCTCAAAATCAGAACAATGGCAGCAACCAGGCCAATAGGGAAGACATGTGAATGGAAACTTCTAAGTGTAACCTTTAATTCTTTTCAAAATATTCTGACAACAATTATGTTCTGAAAGGAGTGGGAAAGTTTTATCATTGTCTTGTTTTAGCTCCAGGGGATGGATTAGAGAGCTAACCTTTAGGCTTGGAGAACATTAAGTCTCCTTCCTGGAACTGGGAGTCCATCTCTCTGCAAGTAAACTCAAATTCTCCTTCTTAAAGAGTAAATGGGAGGGGTAATATGCCTGCGGGCACAAGGAAACCAGTTAACATGGCTGTGCAAGGATCGCTGCAACTGTGGCTAAAGAGGGTTGGGAATTAACTTTACTTGGTTTTCCTATGTTTTATTTCCTTTTTTTACGCCCTCTTGACACGTAACATTCTAGGGTTAAAAAAAAGAACAGATTCCACCCAGGGCTATTAGCTAGGTTGGTGCTATTGAAGCCACTGCATCAGGCTTCTGCCATACAGGGTTGTAGAGTAATGCTATCAGGTGTCATTTATGTGGACCAACACACTGGGGTCATTTGGACATGCTGCCAGTAAAATGAAAGCATATTTGCTAACACAAGGTGACCACCACCATTCAGAAGGCTGACTGCAGTGCTTTCTCAGGAGAGGAGTGCCTCTGGGAGGAACAGACCTTTCCCATGCTCCTAAGCTGAGGGAGCTCCGTTGCCATCCATCCCATTCCTGGTTAGGCTGCCACCCTCTTTTTTGTAGTTGTGGACTCTTCAGCTATCTGGACAGTCACTACTAATCTTGTTTTCCACCCTAGCCCAATTTCTAGCAGCCAGTAGGAAAGCAGCAAGCATCCAGGAACTAGAGGAACAGCAGTACTGCTAGTGTCTTTTACTCATATAACTGAAAGTATAAATCATAGAGTTTCAGGCTGCACATTGAAACATAGTATAGCCACCACATGTATAGTTAGGTAAATCCTACAATTTCCACTCATTTCAGGGCATAAAAAAGGAGAGAACAAGCAGACTCACAATTTTTCCTGCCTCTCAGGGTCTAATGAAATGATCAAATATGATGAGTCACTCAGAAAGAACTTCATACTAAAGTTCTTTTAACTTCAGGGAAGTTTCCACTAATATGGAAAAGTCTTCAGGCCTTTGGACTATTATTTTACTGGATCTAGAAGCACTTAAATGAGTGAAAGAACATAGGAAATTTATGGACAGGATGTAGCTTCTGACTTGCTTTTATTTCTTTTCCTTTCAAATTGCAAATCCAGTGTCCTGCTTTTGTCATCCTGTATCTTCACTCAGAAAAAAAAGTGGGTAATTATTTTTTAACTTTCTTCTCCTCTATTCTTTGCTTCTAGCAGTTTCACTGACAGTACAATCATGTGTTTACTGTCTTTATGGGGAAGTAGCTTTCTCTGAAGTTCCAGCTTTTAAGCTTCTCAATTTTTATCACTTTCACATTCATCACTGGTGTTGAGAAAATACAACAACGCACTCAAAGAGAAAAGGGAATTGCCTCTCCCTCCCTCTCATTAATCCTTTGGGCTTCAGCTGGACTTCATTCCTCTGCTGTCACTGAGGTGAAGTGCACAAATAAAAAGGCACAGGAATGAGAATTTCAGAACATTAAAAACCACCCTCGAAAAACCAAAACACTTTCAAATTTCCTTCAGATTTCATAACCCTTTCTTAAAACCTGACTTCAAACATACACTGCACAGCTCTTTGCCTCCCTATAACAATCGAATTGTACTGAGTTTGGACTTTTCCTGCCAAGAGCGTATTGTTTTGCAATCCAATATTTTGGTAGTTTGTACTGACCTTGCATGTCATGATCAGTTCATTTCAATTTGCATATATTTCAAGTCAAAGACTCTTATCATATATATGCTTACTGACACAGAGCCTTTTATTACAAGCTGTCGAAGTGAAATCAGCTTTCAAAGGTTGCTTCAGTGCTCCTCTAAGTCATGATCACACTGAAGTGGAGGATTGTGACGCAGATAGCTGAAGTGCCCTGTCATTTAAAAGCCATTCTTTTCAAATACATCTCTGCAAGTTTAATAAAATGCAGATCTACTAATTTCAAGCCACAGCTTATTTGAGAGGACAATCAGGAAATATGTGATGTCTACTATTAATACATTATGAAGATTAAGTCTAATCTTTTTAATTGCACCTATGATGTTGCAGATTCAATACTCTTCAGTATAAAAAGCCATGAAGTAATAACATTGAATGCTAAGTGATGCTCAAATGTCAATTAGTGGACTTCAGTCAATGGAACAACTTCATGGGAAAAGGGTGCAGGATTTGCATAGCAAGTTTTTTGGGTGCAAATACAGGATGCCTCATCTGCCCTCTCCAGCCTGAAGCACAAGAAATATCTCAATACAACTTCACATTGCTGCAATCCCACACACGCTGGAGAGCTGCTAGTTGAACTCACTACTCTACTGAGTTAACTCATTTATGATATCCCTAGATCCAGTGCCTGGAAGTGCCCTCCTGGATTTCCACATGCTGTCATCTGGGAGTGCCCAAGATGCTGACCCATCATCCCTCACTCAGCCTTGTGACTCCCATTTCCTTTATTTGCATTTCTGATGATAACATGAATCTTTAGGTGGACTTTGACCTTTTGACATCTCTTGAGCAAGAGTACAGGATCTAGTTCTTCCACTAGTTACATCCAAACAATCCTATTGATATCAGAACAGCTTACTCTAGAGTTTATGGGAAGAGGCTGCTATGTTTGACCCTTAATCTAATCAGGCACTGTTGAATAGTTCAAACGAGAAAAAACACAACATCAAACACATTTGATAGCAAGTTGCTAACAGTTACCAACAGCAGGAAAAGATGGCTTCTATTCAGAAAGGCAAATGAAACCACCTGACATCAGATAAAGAAGAGTTCACAGGTCCTCATCACCATGACACTGAAAAGCATAAAAGAGCATTAGCCTGGCATTCCCTATAGGAAGAACTGGCAGTGGCAAGCAGTAGCAGATCTACGTTACAATCAATAGCTCAGGCTGGCAGGATCCCCTTTTGCTAAGTATGTTTGCAAAGTGCAGGAGAAGTTAATATTCAGTGGAAGTTCAATAGCCATCGTTGATTCAGCATATTAGTCCACGGCAGGAGATTTTCCTGTTATTTTGCAAACATGCACACTGACAGAACACAGGATAGCTAATGTCAGCCACGTGCTATTGCACATTTTAATCCAGGCCATCCTTGCCCAGCAGATGCAGCAGGGCCTGAACTTGTGCTCCTCCCTTTGTGTAATTCACCATTCACCACAATTATCCATCCCATGTAAGCATCACGTGGGGGTACTGAAGCTTCTCTGCACACCTATCAATGTGCTGATGTGTGAGCCCAGTTTGCAGCATCGCAGTGCCACGCTGTGAACCCAGTGATGTCCACAAGTGCAGATGGATGGAAGAGCAGTACGCACCTAACACAGTGCATCCACCAGGCCAGGCAAGCATCACCACGGGAGCTATCCTCAGGTTTTGAGCTCTGATGGATGCTTTCAACGAGGAGAGCTGCAGGTTACGCTGCTTCAGTTGAATGAGCTCAGCACCAGCTAGAATTACAACCACGGTCATTTACATTGCGTGAAGTTATGATAGCAATAAAAAGCCCCAAAATAGATAAAATGTGTTCATAGGCATTTTAACGGCCTGTCAGATGTGCAAACAAACTGTCTTCAGCAGACAAGATGCTAGTGCAGCTCCCACAGACTCAGCTAGAGGGAGGCTCCTTCCTTAATATGTGTCATCGGGGAGCTCTTACTGCAGCTCTGCTAAGCTTACTCTATAAAGGTACTACAGGTGTTCTTCACCTAGAGAGTACTACCACTTCTTGCTACGAGAAATTATACAGTTTTATGCACCCTGGAAAAGAATTTGGCTGATCTTGGGAAAAAGAGTGGGAATTTGTGGCCTTTAGCACTTTTTCCAACTGAACTCAGTTTTTCAAAGCACCTCCCCAGAGCTCCTCACAATCATCAGAACAACACAGCCACGGTGCAGAGCCAGGATGTCCTTCTGTTAACACAAAAGAGCCACAGTGGGACCTGTTAAAAGTTCCAGGTGAGCCACAGGTTTGCCCTTTCATTATAGGCTTAAATGAAACCATACAGTGGGACATAAATTTGAAATTTGGCCAGGCTTCTGCTTCAGTTGCAAGGGTACCAGATTATTAAAAATTGTTAACCCTAAATGGCAGAAGACACTTGAGGTCATTGTTTTCATAAACTTCTTGGTGTTTCTTAACAGCTCCAGTTTGTGCCTGGCTGTATATTTTTTTTCTGCTTAAAGACTGAAGCAGTTCTAGAAATCCTTAACTTCTTCCCTGCCTATCCAAATTCCCAGCAGTCGTGCCTTTTAGACTTGCTCTCTGTGTAGAAATTAATTCAACTGTAGGAAGAAATATCAAAAATATCTTAAGAGATTACTAAAAAAAATACCCAAGACCTTAAAAATGTTATTGTTAGTTCTGTCATCAAATAACAAAACACAAACACCTTTCCTCCAGCTGGTTTTCTTTGAAAGGATAATCTTATTTTCCCTCGCAGAATTGATTTGCCCTTATTTTAACTTAACTCTCAAATTACTCATGCAAGAAAAATTATATCTAATTATGTATAAACTGCAAAACGTTTACTTCCTAATGTAGACAGTAAACTCTTTGAATTACCATATATGCCAGTGTTATCTACCAAGAAACAGCCACGAGTACAGCTGACTCTTCTAGTAGTTTTCTACAGCTTCCATGGCAGTGTAATTCAGTAGCAGTAATAGATGCAGAGCATTTGCCCGAGCTATGAAAAATAAACTTGCTTGATTTTATCTGCTTCTAAAAAGTCCAAAACTTAGACCAGATGTAAACAAAATACGTAAGTTATTAGATAACATATGTAGAATCCAAGTATGCTATACTCTAAGAGAAGCTCATGTCTCGATTAAAAACTTTGCAACCTTGCAACTCAGACCCAGTTCTTCTTCCTCTCAGTTCTGGAAGGGACCAAGTCAAGCCTTTGGATATGAAACAGTATTAATTCTTGGTAAACCAAACTGTGTTTCATGACAATAGCTTGCTACCCATTGCCCATAAAAATCTCATTTTGTCATCAATTTACAACTAATCTCTGACAATACTCCAAGGGTGGGATATAAGGAAATGTCTTAACACAGAAAGTTTCTTTCTTTCTTTCTACACAGATTCTCCCAGAAGAACCACAAATGAGAATGGGCTCAAGTCAGGCCTACTGCAACGGATTGCATCTCCTTTTGCCCATTATGAAAACACCCAGGAAGAGAATAAGATTTAGTCATTGCTATTCTTCCCTATTGTACAGTGATTGGTGGCACAGCTACTTAACAGAGAAGTCTGCATTAAATGAACAGTCATAAAAATGGTTCAAATTATCTCAATTAGGATATAAACAAAATGCATAGACCAACTCATCATGTTTGCTCTCGTAATACATAATTAACTCAGGACTACATCACAAAGCATTGTGCTCTAGAAATCTAGTTCAGAGAAGTAATGAGCATGCACAACTCTGATTTCCTTGGAAGCAGGGGATGTTCAGCACCACTCAGAAATAGGCCAAGAGGCTTAAAATGAAAAGAGTAATCAGTCTATTATTATGGGAGGAATTGCAAGACTGGAAATGAAATAATACAACTTGTATTTACTCTTAATCCCTGAAATCTGTCACCACCTAGAAGGAAGTAATTTTACACAATGTTATTCTGCAGTAGTTGAGAATTACATCAATCCATGAGATAAATGCTGTTTGGATGGGGTTTTTTGTTTGAGTTTTTAAGGTTTTTTTTTTTTCGATTGCTTGGGGTTTGTTGGTTTCGGGTTTTTGTGTGTGGTTTTTTCTTTGGTCGGTTGGTTGTTGGTGTTTTTTGTTGTTTTGGTTTGGGGTTTTTTTTGTCATTGTTGTTTCTGTTTCAGTTTGGGGTTTGTACGTGACAGCAGCTTTGTTTCCTTATTTGGATTCATAAGCAGTGGATTTCAGGACCTAACTATAAAGGACACACATGCCCCAACTGTATTCCAACACATGGGAGATGTCAGCAAAACCCACAGCAAAAGACAGCCTGTATCAAAAAGGAAAAGCACAGAGGAAGTCTGCAGTAATAACAGATCCCCAGTACTACAAACAGTAGCTTGCAGAGATTTCAGAATTGTTTATACAACACAAAACATCGCAACACGTACCTCTTTGCTACACAGTAAGGGATGGTTTATCGTGAGTATGATACTTTGCATCTAGATTTGCAGGTACTTGAACACAGCTGGGTAAAAAAATAGTGCTGTCCACGTTTTACAAGTGAGAGAACTGGGACAGAAGATAACCTGCCTCAAAGTCTCAGAGCAGAGCACTGGCAGAGCCTGAAACTTGTTTCACATGTCTTGATTTTGAGGGATATCTTACTGGATTTGACACTTTGGGAAAATAGGATAAGGTTCCTGAAAAGGAAGATGGAAAGCTCAGCAACTGTCAGCATAATTAATTAATTGGAAAAACAGCTACATCAAAGTTGCCTTGACACTTTTCTTACAGAGGGTATGTTCAAGGGAAGTCCCAGAGTATCTCTACTAAGCCCAAGATCAAGAAAGAAGACAGACTGCAATAGCCCCTGGGAATGAAAGACAGAAAAAAAAAAAAGGCAACTTCTTTCATTGATTCTCCAAATGAATAGTTTTCCAAGACTTCATCTGAACTGTACGGGAACATGCCTCATATCCTGTCTTTGCTGGAGGAACGCCTGTCTTTGTGGCTGCTTAACCTGGGCTGGCTCCTTCAATTTAAAACAGCGGTGAAATCTGCCATTTAAAATAAGCTCTCCATAGAAATTCAAGCCTGTGGGAAAAATCTAAGCTTGAACTCAGCTATTTACGTAGCTAAAAAGCCAATAAATTTGTTTCTCTGTTGTTTTAATTCAGGTGAATTATGCCTTTATTTATCGTAGGACAATATCTCTGCTGATATCAAGGTAAGTAAACAGTAATTGGGTACCACAGAGTATATCCATGAGATCAACTCAATACCATTTTGAGTTACATGCTAATAATATCAAGATAAAATCATGCCCTGTTACTACCAGAGCGGACATTATTTCTTTTTTCTTTTTTTTTTTTTTTTTTCATTTGCTTTTAATATCTGTAGCTATTTTGGCTAATTCATGACCTTGTTTCAGAAGACAAACTTCACCTCAATGGCTTCTTTATTTGGGAATTCCATCTGCACCTCAGGAAAACAAAAGAAAAATGTACGTACTGATGCCTGTAGATAGTAAAACCTATAGATGGTATTCCTGAATTATTCACAGTAGCCACTAGGGCCATTTCCCAGACTTCTAATACAAAGAACGAAGTTTTCTTATCTAGGTGAAAAATCAGTCTCTGACAGTTTCATCTTTGCTAACATCAAGTAAACAGAGGCCATTATTTGAAAGAAAGGGATCATTTATAGGGGTGGTATAAAAAGCCAAGGACAACTAAAATTTGTTTTGCAGTATGTGATCCACTATGGTTGGGGGAAAGTTGCAGAGAATCAAGTTAAGTTTTAAGAGCAAAGGCGTAATTTTTTTTTATTCTTTATTTTAATATATTTACGACGTGCTGGAAGGCCAGCAGCAAGTCATAGAAAACTCATTTTTAATAACCACAGTATAGCTAGGAATTTCAGTTATGCTGACTGGTTTGTTGTGAGCAGACTGGTAACACAGCCTATTATTAAGATTGCATAATACTTTTGATTTGAAGGCCAAGAAAGTCATAAAGAACTGAAGCCACTGAGACTAAAGTTCTCCATGCTCAGGTTATGCCTTCGGCTGAATTTGTTTGGACATTTTCAACCAAAATGGTTTGGTCATCTCTAAGCACAAAGTCAGAGAAATATCTAATGTTACTTGACTCCCTCCATCTGCTTAATAAAAAAATGAATTAAAAAAAATAATCAGGTGACACTTTCTCAGGTCATTTTAGCATTTTGAAACATTTTGGAACACTGAGACTAACAGTTGGAAGGAAGTGGTCTTATATCAGGAAGACACACTGTTTCATCCCCTTGAACTGAGCTCTAATTCAACTATGTTAAAAGCACTTGAAAAAAAATATTCTACCGAGTACATCCAAAACATGTTTTTCTTCTACTTTGCCATGAAAAATCCCCCCAAAATATTGGTACTGAGCACTTGACCAGCATTTCCAGCTCCTGGAGGATGAGCACCTGACTGGCAAGTGTGAAGCTTGTCCCCTCTGCTCTCTCCATTCACCCACTTTTGAGCCCTGTGAGCAAGTGACCATTACACTGAATGCAACTCAGAAAAAAAAATTCAGGGTAGGAAAATACAGGATTGGGCAAGGACCAGAGACAGCTGGAACACAGGGGACAAAAGATACCAGGGCTGGCTGGGGAGATCATGCTTTTTATGTGATTGAGTAGACCACTGAGGAGAGAGAATTTCTGGTGTTTCAATAATCCCTCAGTCCGAGAGCCAGGGAAGGAGCAGAATATGATTTGCTTCTGAAACACTGACCTGTTTGTGCTGTGGAAACAGCCTCTGCTTTCTGAAATGAAATATTGCTGTGTTTTGGATGAACGAAAAATGCAGTTGTTGGGTGCTAGGGGAAAAGGTGGAGGGGAGATGTGTCAGCTTAGATTTGAATGAAAAAACTCCTGAAGCTCAAGAAAATATTCATATATTTGGAACATTGTTTCTTGGCTAGGTCTGGTATTGAAACAGAGTTCTACAGGAAGAAAAAGGCAGGTGAAAGCTGATCAAAACCTAGATTTTAAGCCTGTGTCTGTCAAAGGATGAGTAGTCATTAGAAGTAGAGATTTTAGCAGTAGTCATTAATACAGTGCTTTGCTTTTATGAATGTCTTATCTCTGATCCTACAGAATTCCTAGCTGCAACTCAGATGAGGAGCTGGGCACTGAAACAGTAAAATCCTGATAAAACAGCCAGGAACCTGAAAAAATGCAGGCTTCTCATACTAAAAACTAGTGTGTAATTTCAAGACAAGTATTCCTTGGGCTTCATTGTTCCTGGGTACAAAATAGAAACCCTACCAGCCCCTCACCTCGTGGGTTTGGTGTGAAGCTGGAAGAAAGCCTCTGCAGCACTCGGACTCTCAGCGATGAGCACTGGCAAAAAAGCAAAACAAGAAAGAACTGATTCTCTCTTTGGACAGGGTTTTAGTGATGGGGTACAAAAGGCCTTTTGCTAACCAATGAAGTTAATACAAGATGATTAAATAAGCATCATCTATCTTGTACACCAAAGGAAGGTGATCCTGCTTTGGCAAGGGGGTTGGACTCAATGATCTCTAGAGGTCCCTTCCAACTCCTACCATTCCATGCTTCTATGGTTCCAAGCAGGGGTTCTGTCAGAAAACCAGTATAGGTTCATAACTAAAACTGGCCTTGTATATGGCAAACAGACTGAATGAAAACTGTGTAGGCAGGAGCATGAAGGCAGGGGATTACTTCATGGTTTCTTCATTTTGCAGGCTTAATAAGGTTGGTTTTTTAAAACCTCACTTACTGTTAGTATTTTAAAATCTACAGTGGAGGAATGGATGGTTTCTCCATGCACAGACACAGTCTTTTTCACTTGACTTAGCTCTTCTTTTAATTGACTACACAGAGTCAAAGCTAGGTCATGCTGTAATAATGAGCACAGACTTGCATAAGAGTGCATATTCCCAATTGTACACAACTTACACCTATCATGGATCACTCCAAAATGCCTGACTCTACACTGATACTTGAACGAGGTTCATAATCAGCTCCTCCCATTTCAGTAAAGCAAAGCAGTGATGCTCTTAACTTCCAGAGTTTTCTTATGAAAGCTGTCAAAGTAATTTCTGTTCATTAAATGAGCCTTTCCACCTCTTTTGATGGCCATTTTTTTCTCAGAGATTAAAAGCATGACTGACCGAAGGATGTTTACACCTTTCCCAAAAGGATGCTGAGTTTTGTCACAAGTGCTGTGGACTACTTTAAGGTTTTCAGCTTTGAAGCAAGCAACCAAAAAACCCTTCTAGAATATAGAGCACTCAAAGGAACTACTTTACCTGTGTTGTAAATATATCCACCTTTGGATCTTAAAAAAGAAGCTGTTTAACATTTCATATAAACATCAGAGAGAAACAGGGCTGGAAGAAGAGGAAATGACTGTGTCTAACTGCAGACAATTGGAAAGAAAGAACATAACTAACCAAGATGGAATTTGCCCTGTATCCTAAGACTGCCACACCTAAACTAAAACACTCACACACAAACAGAAAACGCAGTGAGATGCTGACATCTCCAGAAACAGACAGAACTTTAGGTTTTTCCTATCACCCTAAACTCTGCAACTCTAGCTAGAAAGTTTTCTAGGCACAAATTTAGAATGAGCTTTAAAACAGCCTCTACCTCAAATGCAAGAAGGAAATAACTTGTATTTTTGCTTTGACAGATTTGTTAGATCTAATCCAAGAAAGTGAGTAATAGAACACATTCCCTACCATTAGGGAAAGCCAGAACTTTAACCAGGTCCTTAACCAGACTTCAATGAATCAATTTTTCATTGTTCATCTCTCTATAAACTAGATGTAGGGCCAGCTTCTGACTACATCTGATTTAAAAGCAAACTTCCCCCATCAAAAGATCCTCTACAAATCAGGAAAATAAACAGAAACCCAAACAAATAAATCTGATGATACTTACTTTGATCTTACAGTGAAAACAACAGCTTTTTTTTGCATTGTCTCAGTTCAATCAGATTATTAGAGACTAAATTAAACTAAATAAATATCTCGAGATTTGGAAGACATTCATAACCCAAAGACTGAACTCTGTTCAGTATCAAGAGGGCATGGAGCCAGCATCTAACCATAGAAAGAGTCAGGTTTACAGCTTACCACGGGTGCCACGAACCCGCTGATTTCAACAAGAGTATTTTGGCATTATGCAGTCAGTAATTTGATAGTGATTTCATGAAACAGGTATTTATTTTATCTGCATAACAGGAGGTGACACATCTGTTCATTTATCCATTCAGGCCAGTTTCCTTCCAGCCGTATATTATCAAGAACATAGTTTTCAACATTTTTTCTTAACCCAAGAGGAAGAAAGACAAAATGCTGGCCCTCCGTCTTTGTGGCAGGTCAGAGCAGCAGGATGAGGAACTTGTTTATAAGTTTTTCAAATCTCTGGTTTTCACTTTCCATTTTCTTGAAATACTCATACAAGTCTCTCATTCATATCTGAGGGGTTTTTTTAAGGAAAAAAAAAAAAAAAGACAGAATACTCCACACCTGATGGAAAACTGAACCTTGGGTTTTTCTCTCTGTGCTCTTCTGTGCAAAACAAATCAAAGTAAAGTAACATGCAAGTCTTAAAATCGTATCTTCTGTATAGTCAGAGCTGAATGCAATAGGTTTGACTATTGCTATGTCAATTAAATGAAGGACTGACCTGTTTCAAAATATATCTCCCAGCTCAGACTACAGCAAAGCAACTCAAAGACCACTACATGGAACATGGTAAAGAAAACATGAATTTACAGAATAACTGTCTTGTAAATTGCAATATTTACCATACAGGAAGCTAAAGAACATAGTTTCAGATTATCTCCAGGGTGTTATATCTTGGTAGTAAAACAATAATTGTGTTGCCAACCTCACTTCAAGAACTTGTTCCTTTCTAAGCTACAGTTCTTCAAAGGGTAATGGATATATCCATATGAATTAAATTTGCAGGGATGAACCTTTAGCCCCTCTAACTTGAGAGCAGAACTCTGAATGACTTTGCACATGAGATTAGTCCTCTTGATCTCCTCTGAGCACTCACAGAAGACTCTGCAGGATAAAGTCCAATGGAGTTATGCTTAAAGTTTTTCAAATGCACAAGTCTATTCAAGATCAACGCATTGATTTGCAAGCTGAGAAATGCCATGAGTTGACCTTCCATATGAACTTCTGAGGAGCTTCAATATTATTTTTATTCAATCCATGTAATAAAATATAGAATTGCTATTTTTTTTATGCAAGAATAGTTCTCATTCCGTAGTCCCAGCTGTTTTCCTGGATGTAATTTCAACATTGTGTATCTTATTTGTTGCCTTTGATTAAATTTGTAATGCATTTAAAATACCAGTGTGTCCAATCAAGTGTAGAGAGACATGTGAAAATGAAGTGACTCATGCAATAGGAATTAAATCTTACACTCTCTTGTCACCTATTGCTTTTAGGGATGGATTTCATTAACAACTTAAGCTTCTGTCACACATCGCCAGCCATGCAAACAGACTAGAAAACACATATTGTACACTCATTAAATGTGGATTTGGATTGCAGAAACCCTATGATATATATTTCTAAATGAACATCTTAGGTTTTGTGGTTGAGCCATAACCAATCCTTTCCTCTTGAAAAGTAAGAAAATGAATAAAACCAGGACTTCAGGGATTTTGTAGAAATACAATAATTAAAACTCACAAGGCTCCCTTAGAAAGAGAACTAATTTGGCAGTAGCCTAAACAAGGTCTGTCAGAAGCCCTTCCTCCCAAAGCATCTTGATACCAACACTCACATAAATTTTAATAAGAGGAAAAACCTATATTAAATTGAGGGCTGGGCAAATTCTGTGGGCCAAATCTTAAGCCTCTGCAGGTTAACAGCAACAGAACAAGGCTATTGTCAGTGAAACAGAGTTCAAGCATACTAGCTGAAAATGTAATTCAATATCTGAGGAAAACAAGCTAGAATGACATGGACAGGAATAGTAAGACCAGTTTCCCACCCCATTTCTGTGCTTTATTTCCCTTTGCCTTTCTTTTCCGTCAGTGTCTCCGATTCATTTAAAAGAAGTTCCTGCATTTAACCTGCTTTCTACCGTGGTGTGTTTGCCCTGCAGACACAAGAGAACTACAACAGTTAGGGCAGAACTCGAGGTACACCAACCCCCAGCGCTGTTACGATGATATGCCAACACAAAAGTTGCCTCCCAAATTCAGGCTGAGGATGGCAGGGGTGCCCACGTGCACGCTTCAGGGAGCGGTACAATGTTGTGCGTGTCCCTGCATCAACTGGGCACACTGTTGGGCTCATTCAGCCCTTTTACATCAGTCTACCAGGAAGAAGCCACTTATTAAAGATGTCAGGTGAACGGCTCTCTCTGTAAAACGAGTGCCGCTTGCGAAGATTCAGGCTAGCTTCTGAAATTGCCTGTAGCACTGTGGTTCCTCACTGGCTGTGGAGGGACAGTCCTGGGGCCGGGAGCTTCCCTTCTGAGACAGTTAAAGGCTGACATAGTGGATTTTGTGGTGAGGCCATCTGGCCACTAGAATGACATCATCTACCTCTTCACGCACTGACATATACAAGCTGTCCCCGGCTCCATCTCTCTCCAGGTTTATTTACATATGCCATCTTCATCACAGGTAGTACAATGGAAAGTAACACAATACTGATAACAACAACAGGCCAGAAAACAAACAATCAAACATTTACACATCGTCTATTCGAAATGCCATGTTAGAAGGGCGGAGCCAGTTAGAAGGGTTAATTAGTAACGGGAACAGTGCTGAACAACTAAAACCTCATTATACATTTTATGTATCTTTCTAGGCTTGTGGGAACACAAATAATCTTCACATCAGTGATCCTTCACGGAACAGCCATCTTCACAGTACTTGGAACCACCTGCACTAATTTCCATTTCATAGCAATTCTGGGTTGCAGAATTAATTTTGTGTAATTTTCTTCCTTAGAATAATAAGTAAAAAAATTTTGCACAGAATTTTCTGAGTTACAAGACTTTTAGATTTCAGTTCGGTTGAACTACGTATTCTGCTCTGAAATAAAGGTCGTCACAAAGAGGCAGCATTGGGCAGGACAGAGAAGCGAGACTGCCAGAATAATTATGCTGACAGTAATTTTCGGTTTTCCTTTGTTATTATTGTGACTGTATTTGCTTGGTCATAAGCTTTTCCTCTTCTCAGACCAAAATTCTCTTCATCTTAATAAGGTCACAAGCACGCGTTTGCAACCTCAGAGTCTATTGTCTCAGAAATGTTTACACGGAATGCTGTCTTCTTTTTTAAAAAAATAAATTCTTTATGCAACAAACCTGTTACAAAAAAAGTACAGGGCTAGCAGAGCTCAAATAGCTGTATTGACTAAATATACACACCAAGTGGAAGATCTCTTGCTTTGGAAGACTTAAATATAGAACACAGACGATCGCTACGAGATTCAAGATAAATTTTAGTAGCTACCATCCAACACTTAAAATAAATTAGCATGCTTAAGTAACAATTTTATAGATGGCTATACACTAATCTGGTATATACTTATATACTAGATAGTGCTTTTATGCCCTGTGTTACATCTGGAGACCTAAAAGCAGAGAACCAAGAAGGTTAGGTAACTACACAGGCCACAATGGTTGTAAGATGAAGATGGTGCTCCCTGCCCTCTCCACCTGATGCTAGTAGCTGTCACGTGACAAGCATCAGAAGAGAAGTCAACCAAAATTTTATCAGACCTCAAGCTCTTCTTTCCATTGGTGCTTTTCTGCACAGTTTCTGATAATTTTTTTCATTGTTTTACTAGTTTTCAGGATTTATTGTGATATGCATAATATTTGTTTTATCTTAAGGTCTGAACACCTGGAATCAAGAGGACCAACATTTCATATTTTCTTTTTTTTTAAGAAGGGCCTATTACTCCTGATCCTAACACAGAGCATCAGAATAACTCAGAAACAGGAAGAACAACAACAAAAAAAATTCAGGCCAATTTCACAATTTGAACAGGAAGTGAGAAGGGAAGTCAGTATTCATCTTGAGATTTCGTTAATCTAGGGGTAACACTTCTGCTACTGTTCAGAAGAAACACAGTTGCTCTTGCTACAAATAAACCTTTGCAGAGAAAGATGCTGTTTTCAAGTGGATGAAAATTCTTCCTCCAAAACTAGTGAAAATTTGAGAAGGTATTTATTTGCATCACAAAAGTAAGTTTAGATCTGAATGCTGGAACACTATAAAACTTCCAGAGAATTCCTGTTTATGAGAGCCATATTTACATGGGCAATTCTGCACATTTCATTGGATTAATCATTGCTTCAGATGTGCAAGTGAAAAGGAAGGAAGCACTAGAAACTACAGTTGCTGTCAAAAAGAATCTGCAGCTTTTCTTTGACAGCAATATATTTTCATTATTCATCCAGGTGCAATTTCTTCAATGGCTTTTGGGTTAGAGAAGCAGCAAATTCATTTCTGAGGGTTGTGGTTCATGTCCTCAGAAAACACGTGGCGTGTACTTCTGCTGTTTCACATACCAAGAGGATGCATTCAGAGCTAGATGATAATGGAAGAACCATGTAGGAAAAAAATCTTAACCTGGGGAATTTAGAGGTCAAAAGGCAATAAACCATTAAATTCTCTTTAGCCAATCTCTTTGTTGGTGTAAAAAAGGGAAAGCATGCCCACTGATTACAGCAGAATTGCAGCAAGTTACACTGGGGAAAAAAATAGCCTAACCAAAACAACCCACTAATAAATAAATACAGTTAGCACACTGGCTTCTGAGAACAGCTGCTGAAACAGAGAGCTCTGTGCCCTTTCTCATGTCCTAGGAAGACAAAAATATATACCTCTGTTTTACATTACAGCTACTCATATCTGAATGTGAAAACAGGACAGGAAAGGTGAAGAAATACGCTAAAAAGGAGGGGTGTCTAGAGAGGTCTGGGGCATTTATGTGTAGAGATTTATTTACAAACATTTTTTTTTTGTATTATCTGTGGTAATGCCCTCATGGTCAGTCCTCAAATGAGTCCAGAAACATCAACATTTGCAGGGAGGCAGTAAAGGAGAGCAGCATTTATCACAGACTATGTAAGCAAAGATCAATTGACTTCAACTTCTTTCCAAAAGACATGACCAAGAAATCCTGAAACAGGGAAAGAGATTTTCTCCCTGTCATCTCATTGCAGGTAACTCAAAAGGAGAAAAGGAAAAATGGCATCTTATCCACTTTTTACTTCCAGACTAAGCTCCATGTTTTAAGGTTAGCACAGGAACTTCACTACTACCTGGGATTTTGAGCTCTGGCAGCAGATTTCAAAGAGGACCCAGGAGTCTCAGAACACCACCCAATTTCCCCACCGTGCTGCACATCCTACTGAAAGTGCACAGAGTTCACCCTCATGCCCCTTCTCTCCACCAGTCTCTATGGTACCCACTTTTTAGTCCTTTTGGTTTTGTCCCTTTAAAAAACAGAACTTTTATGTTAGAAAGTTATTCATGTGCTCCATATTCACGTGTCCCTTCAGGCTAATCTTTTTCTGGCTTGTTCAGAAAAAAAAGCACATTGGAAAATTTGCAACCCAACTAGCAGAGCCCATGCCCCTTTGTTTATCTAGATTCCACTTATCTATTCTAGCTAGATTCCAAAGAACTTCTGCTGATTTAAACAGCGAAGCCTCAGAGTCGTGACCTCTTTCCTTGTCCTAAAATAGGTTTTCAGAATCCAGCCTCGTGTCTGACTTTTGTAAAAACAAAAAAAAGGTTCAAAAACCTCTTGCAAATGGCTCCATTCACTCAAAATGGAAAAATCTACCTTGAGGCAAGCGCTCTTCAGTCCCCTGTACAGATTGAACTGGAGAGCAAGGGAGCAACAGGAAGGAGTTCTGACTTCTGGCTGTGACTCTGCAATGAAAACTTCTCGAGAAAGACAGGCCCTTGCACTTATTTCTTCAGTGCCGAGAACTTTATGAACCTCTGTCACAGCTAAACAAAATCTGGAATAAATTTTCCAAAGCAGCTCAGGGTAAGAGTGGTCCTTCTTGTCTTTTGTTAAGTATTGAGAGATATTAAGCTAATATTTAACAAATAGTAACATCACAACCTGAGGCTTTTTGGAACACAATAGTGGAAAGCTAAGCAACTGTTTCTAAAGCTACTTATTTTCGTGAAGGAGGTAGTTTAACTGCTGATATTAATGACTTCTGGCCCACAGCAGCTTCTTCCTTGTGCTGAGAGATGTATAAACATAGCTTCTTGTCTGACTTGAAAGAATCCAGGCAACCTGAAGCTTGAAGAGATCTTCTGGGGTGTCTTGAACATTCCTCCTACTAGATCTATGGCCATTTACAGCCTATACTAGCGTACAGGAGTCAATCATTCATTTTTGAAACACAGGTCATGAACATAGCTAGAAGTAAAATAGGTTCAAGAGAAGGATCAGGAGTCAATTTGGGCAGATGTATTTATCAGTGTGCAAAGCAGAACAGATGAAAGTTGATTTTCAAATATGTAGAGATAAAACATATACATTCATATTTTTCTCCTTAAGGAAAAAAACCCAAACTTGTTTAACAAAGCTCAGCAAATTTGGAGAAAACTAATTATACTCCTGTTCCAGATAGCACTGGATATTTTGGATTAGGAAAGTTTGTAACAGAGTTGAATATAAAATGTACCAAGCAGGTGGTTTTTATTAAGATTGCTGATGTCACGCGTTACTTGGAAGCCACACAAAACATGCAGGGAACATTGTGAAATGAAGTTAACAAGAGGGTCACACACTCTGTAGCTTCTGTAAGCTGAGCTTGCGGCGTGCCGTGGAGGTTTCTTGCCTTCCTCCCGAGTCTCTCCTCCACACTCCCCATCAGTCCAAATCAACCTTATGTTACAAAGCCTCCTTCCCCCTCCTCAGAGGTGCTGTGTCTTCCGCATCTTCGTCTCTTCTGCTGTCCCAGGTAATATGCAAAATTCCTCCCTGTTCACTTGCACTGTCCCGTTATACAGCAGTGAGTCCTCCCCCATGCAGCACAGCATCTCTTCATCTCTGGGATAGCAAGGTCCTCCAGGTATACCTTACAGAAACTCCTGATGTTGCAGACCACCCCCTCCAGTCCCCACCTGACCTCTTATTACCTCTTGATTGTCCTTGAACTTGCCCCATTATTCCTTTTTTTCCTCTGCAGACGAGTCTCCAATTTTTTCTGGTCCACAAGGGCCAAAGAAATATGTTTTTGCACAACCCATTTGTGTCCTGTGATAGCAGTCTCTTTCCTTGGCTCTACATACTCCTGTTTGCCCTTTCTGTCCCTTGAGTAGTTACTTTTTTCTATAAAAATCTTCTAACTTCACAAACTACTCTTCCAAACTTTCTGGCATGTCCCATTTTCCCCTTCCCCTCTCACTACCAACACTTTCATAGGAAGCAGTCCAGCAGAACAGTAACATGTTAAACAACTCTGAGAAGAAGATGACATTTCTACCTGCTGTGCAGGAACCCTTAACCAGGTCTTTGACTTACAAAGACCAGAACTGTGGCAGAAGCTCCACGTCTCCCATTTTCTCTTCTTGCTTTGCTATGAAATCAACAAGGTTTTGGCTACCAAAATGTAAATTTCCCTAAAGTTTCAAAAGCAATGTGATATTCAGAAGTGACTTTACAGAAGTTATTTTACAGACATACAGAGAGATGCCATTGGGTTGAGTCTGTGGCCTCTTGAGCTAAGCCAAAAATTAGAACAGAGATCCTCCTGAAATAATTCCAGTCCAGCTGTACAGTAAAATAGGACCCTACTCTGTTCCAAAACACAGACAGTGAGGTTTCTGAAAGTGCACTTATGTAAGATTTGAAGAAAAAGAAAAAAAAAATTGGTCTCTATCCCATGATCAACACTGACAATTAAGCCCCACTGCATTTTACATGCAAGTGGTTTCCTGGATCCAGTTGGTGGTCTTCATATTTACTAGGTTTTTTATTTACAGCTCTGTGCAAGTCACAGACAGATCTAATCATCCACAAAGCCTGGGAGTGAGACTTACATTTGGGGTTCTTTACCATTGCATTTGGTAGGTGAAGACCAACTGAAAACTTGAAATCAGACACACATCTTAATTCAGAAGTTCTGGGATTTCAGTCTCGGACCACATCTGTCTGCTTATTTTAATTAACAGCAAGAAGATCATTACCATTATTGCTTTTGCTATATAAGAGAAAAGAAAATGCATGATTTAGAATTTTGGATTTGAACTAAGAAAAAGGAAAACACCCCCCACCCCCCACCCCCCCAAAAAAAACCCAAAAAAACACCACAAAACAACCACCAAACTGGAGCTGTGCACTTCAAAGACACTTTGTTCCACACAGACTTTTCCAGTCTGTTCTTTATAAAACAAAGACTGTCTGTCAAAAGTGACAGAGAGCTGTTCTTTGAGAAGCAAAAGCCACTCAAGGATCCCTCATCCTGTACTACTGAGCTCATGGACACCTATACATTCTGCTGGCTGTATTGACTGTGCTCCGTAACAAAGAAGAGACTGCTGCATAGCTGAATGTTAAGCATAGTTCCAATTTTAAAGCTTTACTCCAAAAAACATTTTAAAGCATACTTTCATTTGTACACTTTCATTTACAATTATTTGTTTCTCCTCTTCAGGTTCACGAAGAGACAGGCAAACATTTACCCTGTGCTCTGGGCACATTCGATAGTCCTGTAAGTGGACAGCAGCAAATATCCCCCTCAAATATTGCTGATGACATCTGAAGTGGAAAAAAAAGCCCGTGAGACCAGAAGAAGTTTGCCAAAGTCCACAGATGCTCATAGCCTCTCTGAAAATAAAAGAAATTTCAACACTTCTGTCTAAAACTGGTATGCAAAAGGTTAGACAATTATCAGATTATAGAGGAGCTCTGAGAGAGACCAGCTTTTCAGAAGCCACTGAAAGTCTGAGAGATAGCAAGTTTAATGATGTAACAATGAGGAAAGACTTCAGCTTATAACCATCTGCTTCCAAATATACTTAAGACATTGTCCCAAGGAGGAAGGAGTACAACAGTCAGATTCTTAGATGAGAGAAGCATGATCGGGGGTGGAGATCTGGCAGCCAAAAATGAAGGCCATGTACCAACTGCAACCAAATTCACGTAAAAGAAAGCTGTCCTGGCTGCTGCTTCATCATTGTCACCCAAGGACAGCTGCAAACCTGGTTATGTTTCCAAGCTACAAACACATGCAAGGAAACACTGCTGATCGGAGAGTCAAAAATTCAATTTTGTTCTGATTTTCAACCTATCACAAGACCAGGATGTAACCACCCAGGAGAGAAAGCAAACAATGAATCCAACCATAGATGAAAGGTATCTCAACAACTTATGCTTAACATTCTTCCCGGCCTTGAAGCCAACCCAACATGTAAATATGAAGGAAAAATGAACCCTCTATAAAGGCCCTGATTATAATACACATAAGGAATAAGACTTAAAACCACCAAATACTCTTGAACACTGTCCTCTAGAATCCCCCTTACAGGGCATGTAGAACAACAGCCCTTCACATTGACTGTCCTGAGAGAGAAGTTGATGTCCTCTTGAGGTCAGAGACAAGACAACTGACAGCTCTAATAATACATCAGGATTTTACAAGCACATATTAAAAGATCAAACTCATCATCTGCATGATACCTGGACTGCTATTCAGATTACTTGGGCCAAGAAGAGGCAAGTGCAAGTAATTTAACCAGAACCTGCTCATGAGCCCAAACAGTAAGGAAATACTGGCATAAACTGGCACCTGTACTAAGCATTAATTATTAGCCAAAATTAACTTACCAAAAAAAATTAAAATAAATATAAATTTTGTATTCCTTCTGCCATCTCCTAAAAAGAATAAGGCATTAAAGACTTGGAAGGGAAGTAGTGAAAGAGAAAACAAAACCACTTCTTCCCAGAAAACACATCAAATTGTAACACATGCAGTTATTTCACTTGTCTCTCATAACTGATTTAATTCCCTTCCATGTGACCTGTGTTTCTTCATCCTTCCCAATTAACTGCTGAAGTTACATCAGCATAAAAAAAAGTTGCTGCTCCTTAAACATGTGAAAGTCAATCCAGTGGCAATGCCTAAAATTATTTTATAAATCTGATTATCATTTACTGACATAGGCTTATTAATTTCTTTTCACCTCACGGCTGAAAGTCTCATTTAATATTAACCTTTGTTTGGGTCCTACTAGTTAGATCTAGAAAGCAAGTATGTTTTGGTGTTTGGGTTGGTTTTTTCCCCCCCCTAAGACAAATGTTGCTGTTCTCACTGAAATTAAGCTTAACCAGTGAAGGTTTGCAGCTCATATTAAAAAAACCCAAACAAACAATATAAATCCACACTTATACAAAAGTAAGCAAAACATTCCATTGAAACTTGCCAGCAGGCTGTCAGCCTGATCTTGAGTTTGTCATGCATGAAGTTTTCATCAGCTAAAACTCATAAAAGTTATCTCTCTTCTGCTACAGGAGTGATACCACCTAGCTCTGCTACCTTGCACATCTTACTGGACCTCTCATTTACCAGGGACAGAATTTTTGAGATATATACCATTTTAAGAGCCAGACAGAAATGTTCCGCTCAATGACCTAGTAACAAAAAAATGTTTTATCCCATACATGAAATTTTCTGCAGTGAGAGTAATTTTTTTTAGAAATAAATTTTCAGGAAAACTAAAAGGAAACTTCTTTCTTCTAATCAAAAAATGAACAATGTTGGGTTTATTTTTCAGTTGACATGAATTTTTTCATCATTTACATCTCCTTTCTGATGCAGCACAGCACTTTCAGTTAGTATTTTTATCTGACTGCCTTCTACTATGGTACTGATTGCTGACAGCTACCAGAATTCCATCTAGATGCAGGGAACCAAGCTGCAGGGCTCATTAACTAGACTCATGGCATGGCAAGTACCTGGGGAGATGAAGCCCAGACAGCAACTACAATAAATCCCCATTGTTATTTTATTTATTCTCCCACAGTCCATATGGGGCTGCTCAATCTTTTGGATGACTGAGTTTCCTCCATACCATGCTTCTGTCCTACTATAGGAAAAATGAAAAAAAATGCATTTTTGTAAGTTTTATTGTGGTACCTTTATTATTAGAAGGAATGGGGAGACTTAAAGCATCTATAAGAAAAGGATGATCAAGGAATTCTGGAGTTATTTCAGGAGCTATTTATTTTACACAAATGGTGTTTGAATATCTTAAAAATGTTGCCTATGGAATTAATTTGGTTATGTGGTATGCTACGTAGATGTGAGAGGTTTTTGAAAACCAGGTTCTACTGAGGGAAACACATTTTCATGAAGGAAGTGCTCATTTGTCATTTTAAGTTTTCATAAACAAGCATTCAAAAAGTCTGTAATTTTAAATAAATGCTGTATAAAAAGATCCTGTCCTTAAACAGAAATAATTCCATCTGTCAGTAGTATCATTTCAATTTATCAAAATTTTGCCATGACTGTGCAAAGAGGAAAGTGTGACAGCAGACGAACACAAGACTCCAGTTTATGAAGACTGCAGCAGGGTCTCTAGTTCTTTTGGAATCTGAACCCTGTATTTCTACTAAAAGCAGTCTTGAGGTGTGCTCTGGAAAAAAAAAAAAAAAAAAGTAAAAAATAAAACCACAAACCAAAACAACCCCACAAACCAACAAGAAGAGCGCAGCAAGATCCTTTCTCAAACTGAGCTGAAGCATAAAAAAGTCACTTTTAATATTCCTCATTTCTTCTGGAAACACCAGTTTGTGTCCTTTGCCTTAGGAAGTCTGCTTTTATGTTTTCTAAGACTGTGTGGAAAAACATCAAGTTTTCTAGGTCACATATTATGTGGTTTCTTACCCAGTAATGTCCTGCTCAACAATTAGCTAGTTCCCCTTTTGACATCAGGATGCTGGTGTCCTGAACCTCTACCAGAAAACGCTGATGAAATCAGCAGCCATTCTTTATTCTACACGGTTTTACTATGTAAATATCTCTGTTTGGTTTGGATTGCTTTAACGTGCACAAGGCTCATAAAAGTGGTAGCGCGTATCAGAATTATTGCCTATGCTATGTCATGGCACCGTTGCCACCTCACTTTCAACTTATTTAAGCTGCTTAGCAACAATAACAATACACTGTTCTGTAGATGATAACTCGCATAGGCAACGCAATACTCAGCTGACCTGGCTGGTGGCTGTACCAGACTTCCTGCAGTACTCAAGTTCTGTCTTCTCCGCCAAACAGATACATCAGGCAGCCTTTTGTACAAATAACACCCCACTTAAGGTGCTTCTCGTCGTGTTTCAAGAAGCCTGCCCTTTGATGTGCTTAGTGTAGTTCTGCAGGGGCATTTTATCACTCTTCCTTTTTTGTCTGAACTTCACATTCTGTCCATTTCTATATTTTCTCCTTGGTTTTCATGTCTCTGTTTACCTCCCATTACGCCTAATAACTCTGTAAGATGGATTCTAATTGAATAATCAAGCTTTACTGCAGAAAACAAAAGAATAGAGAAACTCATCCCAATAGACAACCCTCCTTTCCACATTCTTTGGGGTCAGGCAATAGTGCCTTCCAATTTCATTTAGAAAGAAAACCTCCACGTACAGACAACTCATTTGAATGCAGCCCTTACCCCAAAACCTCTAAGAGTTATACCCCCAGTCTTTTTCTGCTTCTCTGGGGCCAGAGTCCAATTCAACATTCTGTTTAAGACAGAAAGCTGGGAAACAGGACTCTTTATTTGTCCTTAGCGATGTGTGAGGTTTCATTCCTGAGTGGGCTTTGATACTTGGATGCATCTTTAAAAAACACTATTGACTCTGTTACAGGCATCATCCAATAAGTTACACTCAGTGGTACCTCTTTGAGTACCAAGCTTTTAGTAAGTTCACAGCTGCTCAAATGCTATGATTTTGATAGTAGAAGGATTATCCTGCTGGAGTAGAATGCAGAAATAAAACAAAAACCAACCAACCAATAAAAAAGATAGTAAATAAAAACAGCCAAAAGCCACAAAATAACCCCACTACAAAAGCAGTCAAACTGCCAGGGAGTTATTTCACTTTCCTGTAGATTTAGCACATGTGTACGTACACGTGCCAGCCATTCTTGACCAAGTTTTGGAAATACAACCAAAGCAAACATTCCAGCTGCCTAGATGTGGTATCTGCTCAGTATTGTCACTGAGGGCACCACCATGCAGTCCCAAGAGTCAACAATTTGAGAGAAAGGATCAGTATAGTCCCATTAAATGAAGAGTCCATATCTAGGTTTTATAACTTCCAAATAGAGGGAAAAACAAACAAAGCAAACAAAAAAAAAAACAAAAAACCCCACAAAAAACCCCCACCAAAACAAAACAAAAAAACCCCAGGTCACCATTAAAGCATGTCCCTCAGCACCACATCTACATGTCTTTACCTCCAAGGATGGTGCATCCACTTTACCAGGCAGCCTGCTCCTGTGATTTACAGAACTTTCTGTGAAGAGATTTTTTCCTAATATTTCATCTAAACCTCCCCTGGCACAACTTTCAGCCATTTCTCCTCTTGTCCTATCACTTGCTATGTGGGAGAACAGATTGATCCCCACCTCACTACAATCTCCTTTCACATAGTTGTAGAGAAAGATAAGGTCTTCCATGAGCCCCCTATTCTCCATGCTAAATAACCCCAATTCCCTCAGCTGTTCCTCGTAAGACTTGTGCTCTAGATCCTTCACCAGCTTTGATGCCCTTCTTTGGACACACTCCAGCACCTCAATGTGTTTCTTGTCGTGAGGGGCCCAAAACTGAACCCAGTATTTGGAGTGGAGCCACAACAGTGCCAAGTACTGGGGGACAATCACTGTCCTAGTCCTGCTGGCCACACTATTTCTGATTCAAGCCAAGGATGCTGTTGTCCTTCTTGGCCACCTGGGCACACTGCTGGCTCATAATCAGCCAGCTGTTGACTAAAACCCCCAGGTCCTTTCCCTTACATCTTTGCATACATAGAGACCCTTGTAATACATATTGATTTAGCAGCTCAGTTCTGAAGTTGAACTACTCCACTGGAGCTTTGGACCCCACTGATCTTTCATATTCCAGGATATTCCTAGATTTGTGGAGTTTGGGTTTGCTTGGTTTAGTAACAAATGACACAGAAAACAGCGGCATCAGAAGCTCTGACAAAAGTATGGTGATTCCAAAGAGCATTCCGCAGAGCAGGTCAGTCAACCCATAAGCTCTGCAGATCTTAACTGTTCTAAGGCTGATGGTGTGAGCAGAGACATTTGAATTGTCCAAGGTAGTAATTATTCCCATTAAAAGACTCTAGATCTTAACTCTACCTGTTAAGACATATCCTATCAATTTCTTACAACTTAATTTTAATAGATGCCATGTAGATTCATAGTATCAGTAGCCTAAAGCATGGAAGAGAACAACCAAGTGGCTAAGAATTAAATTTTAACAGGCAAGAACAGAATTGTAGTGCTCTGAGTTTAATCTCTTTAGCAACAAGTCCTGTGTGAAGAAAACCACAGGCAGGTTTGGCGTTACTCCACAAAATTTGAAACAACAAAATAAAACTAGAGAGAACTTAAAATAAAAATCCTATTCATAAAAAAAAAAAAAAAAAAAGAAGATATAAACTTGCAGGAATTCAGACTTTTTCCCCCTCACAACAGGATGCATTTTTCTGTGAAACGCTATCTGAAAATAATACTCATTTAGCAAGCTTACAATTCAACACACAGTAGTCAAATACCTTCCAGGGGAAATCTGACTAGAGATAATCCATCCATCACATTGTTTCTCACCAACTCTGATACCTTCAGATGTCTATTTCCAGTTTCCTTCCCTCTCTATGTGATTGCTTCGTTTTCTTGAGCATGAACAAGTTATTCCTTTTCATTATTTTCCCAGTAAGCTGAGTGAAGAAAGATCTATGTTCTGCACTGTACACTGTGGCACTGCTGCAGTGCCACAAAGCTGAGCTGGAAGCCTTCCATTCACAGACAAATTACTCACTGCTAAACAAGTGAGAAAATCCATCTGTTCCACACCATGCTTCTGTTGTTATTTACCAACATCCTGAGATATGAACAAAACGCTTTAATCTCGTATTTATTTGGTCTGATCACCATGAAAAATACATGGTCAGATATAACATCCGAAAGAAAAAAAACCCTGAAATCTAAGTATCTTGAGTAATAGCATAGCTGAAATTTGTCCGAGACTTTCAAGTTCAGGCACGTCCCTAACTATAACACCATCATTGCTGTCACCATTAGAGAAAATATTTGTTAAAGATGGAATATTTGAGTGGCAGCAGTGGTTACCTAGTCATTTTTTTTTCCCTCATCTGTAACGCACACAGGAAGGATTTGTGTTTACGAATTCGCAGCAATGTAAGGATATGAACAGCTTGGTTTTAAAATTCAGGTATGTAAAATACATTCTCTGAAGATCAAAAAACCAAAAGGACAGGTGCTATATAGAAATGGAAATACCTTTGTAATTAATAGACTAAAGGTACACTGTGCCCTGTAGATGTCAGATGGTAGGAAAGATGCACAAACCCTGGGATACAGAGGGTTAAATCACCACATGCTATCAGCTTGAATAAAAGGCTGTTTAACAGGTCATCCTTGACTCAAACGAGAAAAAGAAATAACTAAAATGTAGCGAATGCTACTGAGAAACACATTTCTTACATCTATCTGTGAAACACCAAAAGCAATTACGTGGAGATTCATTTTTAAAGGAATTCTAAACCCAGAAGGCTAACTGAAAGATAACCATATTTGGTATAACACCAGGGATTAGTGATGCTCCCAGGTTGATGCTGACCGTGTCCCATGGTAAATACACAAACCAACGGTGTATTTCTCATCCCCAGGCATATTTCTCAGTAGTAACTTTGCTGCAGACCATTGAAAATTTACTGTAAATCCCTACCGTGGAAAAAAAGTACTCTTTGTTGCAGGTTACACTCGTGAAGTTTGGCAATCATGTCTAAGTGAAATCAGAGGCCATTAGAATAACTTTCGATTTGAAATATATGTAACCTACTACTGAATTCTGACTACTTATAATTGAATGAAGCCAATACAAGAAGTACTTTCAACACACAACACTAACTGGCCACTCTATTTCACTCTCTAGCACATTTCCTCATCACTGAGCTTGAGAGCAACACTGAAACACTTTGCTATTTAGCTGAGCAAAATAATATACTGGTGCAATCAACAAGAAACATTTATTAAGATGATGTTTCTTTAATCAGGGTGGAGAGAGAAGTACTGCTGACTCTACAAGAAACTTTTGCTTACACAAGAGGCCTGCTTCGTTTCTCTTCAGCCTCACACAGGCGTTCACAACACTGTAACAAAAAGATACCTCCTATGTAATTTTGGTACGTTTCCAGTAGTTCTGTGGCATTGCCTCCCTTCTCCAGCAAAGAGCAGGTCTGCACTGTGTTGAGCACTAAAGATATATGGAAGAAGGTGCTGCTGGCTGAAAGTTTACAGTTTTAGAGCTCTGTACCGCGGTAGCACATACTTGGCTGAAGTTTGAAAGCCATGTTGCTTAGGCCTGAAGTAACAGCCCTATAATCCAGGCCTCGGTTCCTCCCTCACAAATGAGGGTGGGCAAAGGAGAGCGAGGAACACAGAGATGGAAGGATCATAATGCCCTGGCTGGTGGTATTCTGTCTTTTAATAACACAGCTAGTCCATAGCTTTTAAAGTGTTGAAAGGTGAGTTTCTGCAGTCTGTAAAGTGGTTAATGCACAGGAAAGAAGGGATATACCATGAGGCAGAAGTGCTATTTTACAGCAGGCTCTCCTTTCAGTTGACAGGATGATCAAAACTTGACCTCCACAATTCCCATTCCAAATTTGCTCTTCACTACAAAGACAGACACATCACACGGAGGCTCCATGACCTGTCTTGTCATATTCATACTTAATGTGATCTCACTCTTAGTGTCAGGATAGGGAAGACTTCAAATGACAGAAATTCACAGGAGGCAGTTTACTGCAAGCAGAAAGGCAGAGAGAAAAGAGGGGTATGAGGCAGAGTGTTAGATATGAAAGTGTAACGCAAGGCTGGGTCAAATTAAAAAGACTTTGCTTATTTTGAGTTTTTACTCAGAAGCATCTTGTTACAATCGTGGGAAGAGAATGTTCCCTTGGGAACAATGATGCTCTCTTCTTCCACTCCAATAGCAGAGTTATTTTGGGTTAAGTATCAGGCACAACATTTTAGTAAGAGATAAACAGAAAGGTCTGCTCAGGAAAGACGGTGAAGATATCCAGTGAGAAATGGAGACAACAAAAGCATTGACAGGAAGCCCAAAATGAGGCATCTAGATCCATGGTAAGAAACCTAAATAAGTACCAGGATTTACAGAGATGCTGACTGTGCATCTCTACTGTTCATGGACTAAAACAGAAATCATAGAATAGTTTTGGTTGGAAAAGACCTTTAACATCATCCAGTCCAACCATTAACTGAACACTGCCAAGCCCACCGCTGAACCATGTCCTTCAGCACCTACATGTCTTTTAAATACCTCCAGGGATGGTGAGTCCACCACCTCCCTGGGCAGCCTGTTCCAATGCTTAACCATTTCAGTGATGAAGTTTTCCCAAATGTCCAATCCAAACCTTCCCTGGTGCAACTCAAGGCCCTCTCCTCTCCTGTGGGCTGATCATTCTTGTTGGTGTGAGAACTTCATATATTTGTTGCACTGACTGCATCTGCTGGAAGCAAGCCAGCGCTGTGCCAAAAGTAGGGCAGCAATGTTAACACAGTCACGGCCTACACAGTAATGGACCAGCTTAACTGAGTGGCTCCTGAGCCAGCTTGTAACTGGATAGCTCAGATTGTGAGGAAAAAGGATGCATTACTGCTTGCATACATCCAGGTAAATACACTTCCCAGTACATTGTTACTGAGACCTCACATCTGGCACCTTTTCCAACAGGAGGGTCCTATGATACATGTACCTTGAATCTCAAAAAAAGTGGATCCAATCCTCCTTCTCCTCAGCCTTCTAGCCACTTAGGTATATTTTCCTGGAGACAACCATGATCCCTGTACCAGGGCTGTAAAAATCTGCTTTATAGGTAGATTTTTAAAAGACAATATGATAGGTAAATGAAGACCACAAGGCTTCCTGAGGAATTTCTTAGCCACAGATGGCTCACACTCAAAAATGACAATAAATCTGCAGATCCAAGAGAACTGCCAACGTCCTGAACTTGATCTTTGCCAGCCATGGCATTTGATATGATCACCAAATTTGATTAGCCAACCTTCTTTTTTTTCCTTACAAAGTTGTTCTTCCCCTGCTTCACTTAAGACCAAGGCTCCCCAGAGAAGCTTGTAACAAGTGACACAAAAACTTATAAACAGTCATCACATGCAAGAAACTCTTCAGGCTGCATCACTGTGCCAAAGCTGCAGTACGTGCAGGTAACTGCACCTTCCCCAGAAGTAAGAGACCTGTCCATCCTCCTTCAGAAAGCCAGCATGAGCTGTCCCTTGGAGCTACCAGGGAAGCTCTCCTCTACTGCCAAAGTTTAATCAGATTCTGAGCGCTCTTACAGGTATGTAATGGGGCCTTTCATTTCCCCTCCCTTTCAAAGGAAGCATGAAAGGAGCAGGCCATTGCTATGTCTACGCTGGGGGATCATCACAGGGAACTGGAAAAGGTCAACACGCTTAGAAGTACTGCCATGGCTCTCTACGCTTTGCTTAGCAGGAGATAGGCAAGGGTCTGCACTTGACCAAGTGTTCTAAAATGCAGTATTGCTCAACATCAGCAACAGGTCTGCTGATGAATAGTTTTACTAACCACAAAACTTCATTCCTGGTAGCAGAAGTATGTAGTACCCTCTCTAAAGCGTGACACTTCCACATTATGTAAAATTCCAGTATTTACAGGGTCCCTATGCAGCATGGGGCTGTATAAACCATTCTTTGTTTTGCTAAGGATATTATTACACTAGGTACATGGCACAGTAGGGCTGAAGCTAGTTCAAAACTACTGTGTACGGGTTTCTTTCTTCCTTCCTGCCTTAAGTCTATAGAAATTGTACTTTTGATCAAAAAAAAAAAAAGCCTGCAAATTATTATCTATCCTTCTTGGAAGGATAATTAATTACCTATTTTTTTTTAACTTGAGGGGGGAAAAAAAATAAAATTGTTGTCTATTGTTTCTTTGCTTGTTTTGGAATTTGTTCTCCTGAAATGGTCTAAGGCATAATATTTGTTCAGGTTCGCTGTGGAGTAAGGGAGTCCAAGCTGCTAACCAAAATAAAAAGCAAAGGGGTCGTCTAGTTTGTAGCCTGAAATGGGCAGAGGAAAGTATTTTCTTTTTTATTTGTCCAGAGGGCTTTTTGTGAAGGAGTGTGAGAGGCAGAATGTTTGGTGGTGGGTGGCTGATTTTTTTTTATTATTTATTTTTATGGTTTGGTATTTTCTTTTGTTTTGTGTTCGTATTGTAATCTTCCTTTATAGCAAAAACATATTAATTGTAGAATCACAGAATGTTAAGGATAAGAAGGGACCTCTGGAGATCATTGAGTCCAAGCCCCCTGCCAGACCGGGAACATCCAGGGCAGGTCAGACAGGAACAGATTCAGGCGGGTCTTCAAAGTCTCCAGAGGAGTGTCTTACACTAAACCCTCTAGTTTCACCACAAACCAGGTATAGAAGACTCAACCATTGTAAAAGACACTACTATTACAGCTTTCTCACCTACCCTAAACCTGCTGGAGAGGATATCAGTGTAGACAGCCTGCATTTAAGATTTTGTGTACCTTTTGTACCTCTAATTGAGTTTGAAAAAAACCAAACAAAAACCCAAACCAAAACCTAACACATGGCCCCATTTCATCTTGCACAGGCACCCTAATGCGGTTTGATGTTTCAACTGGGGTTATGAATTCCTTAAATCTGACAGTTTTGGTATATTGATCCATTTACCCTTCTCCTTTTAGATGGAAATCCACCATAGCTTGAGGGCAAATGAATGAAGAGTTCTCTTCTTACCAGATCAATGTATTTCATCTCCAGCCATCTTTCTCAATTAACTCAGACCTTTTTACATTCTGTGTTTCTGCAACTTTATGGAAAGGGAGCCATGGCTCACTTTTAAATATTATTTAATACGCCTTCTGTCTTTTCATTGACTATTGAGCAGTGTAATGCCAATATCAAACATTTACTAGTTCCTGCAATCTACATCCCCAAAACATAAGAAATGTCAACATAACAGACAGAGATCACTACCTGGTAGCACATATTATTCTTTCACAGGACCTTCATGCTTAGAGCCTATTAGAAAGACTAACAACGTTAACTTTAACAGCTGCTCAATGCTTTTTTTACTCTTCTATATGACACATGTTGAACCATGCTCTCTACAACTGCACTGTCATTAATCTGGTGTGCCTAATGACATCCTCCCCTCCACACAGCCTCCTTCAACTTCATCTAAGCCTCTTTTAATTTTCATCTTTCATGTTGCAACTACAATATAGCTGACAACCACAGCAGTAGGTGTCCAAGCCAAAGTCCATTACAGTCTATTGAGTTTTTCAATTGACTAGACTTCGGACTGTATGCTTCCAATTCTCTGTACTTTACAATTAAGAAGTTAATTAACTAATCCTAAACACAAATAAAAGCTGTATCTAGGCAACATATGAATTGACATTAGTTAGTACGTCCCACACATCACTTGTAAAATGTGCTCTTTGTCTACTACGGGGCAATTAGTTAGCATGTCTGTAAATGCCAGATGATAGTTTAGTCATCTGAGACTGAGAGCATGAGAAAGGAAATTGGTGGCTAACCAAATAACCGTCGTCATGTTTTTTAATACGCTATGATAAAGTTGTATTTAGGTCTCTCAACAGAAATCCTCTTGTTGAGCTTTACAACGCATGTAAAAAAGGAAATTAAAACGGGGGACAATAAGAGTATGGCCTGAAATAGCAACTTCAGTTTACTCTTAAAAGTGAGAGTTGGAGTTAATGCTACATCATGGTGTGTTCTACAGAAAAAGTCAACGCAAAGAAAAGAACTTAACCATATAGGACATCTGTCTTCCTGCCTCTCTAGGATTTGTGATGCTCATCACTCTGGTATGTGAATTCAGATGGAACAAAGAGCATTCCCTGTTCTGAAGATCATAAAAGCCTTAATGAACTACACAAGAGTAATTCCAGGTTCTTATTAAAAACAGCTTTTTTTTTTTTTCTTTAAAAAAAAAAGGGAAGTAAACCTGCAATCTCGAACTGTCCTCTACCATCCCTCATGAGGAGGTAACTTTCCATACTATTTCTTGGAAAAGGAAGTATGAGATATTTCTTGTTCTTATTATAATTGAGCAATTATAGAATAGTGACAATGAAAACAGTCAAGCATCCAGTCTGAAATGCAAGCATGGAACCTTTTTTGTCATATCAGAAGAAAATCTTAAGCGATAAATATCTGCAGAACTACGGCTTCAAATTAAATAACCTTACTCCTTCATTGCTGCCACACAGTTGCAACAGAGAGCCACCTTCACAGTTATTCACAAAAAGTCTGAATACTCCTTACTAATATAATAGTGGGACATACTACTGAGAAAAAAAATAACTTAACAAAAGCAGGCAGCATACAAAGACGGTCTAAAGCACTATAAATCATCTCTCAAAGAAGTTCAACAAGTCAGAAGATGCTGAGGAGTAGCTGAAAAGTGGACAACAGCCAGCAAAGAGATGGAAGATAAGAAGTGGTATTTCAGCAAATAATACTAGCCAGCCAAAACAGAAAAATTATGTACAGAACTGATGTGAAAGAGCTGTTTTAAAAACGTTGCCAGTTGGTATAAAGGAAAAAGATTAAATAAAATAGTTTCCTTGTGGTTCTGCTCTAAGTAAATGTTGCGCACAGTACCAAGATATTTTTTTTGAGCACCTTCACATACATATTTAACATATCTGTATGAGTACAGAAGTACCTGAGAACTTCAATATTTCTGTATTTAATATTCTTCACAGTCATTCAAAACACTTCAATTTCTGTTACTCAAAGGACAAGTTCAATAGTGTCTAGGAATGAAATTAATCTTGTCTTAAACTTCTCAACTGATACTCAATGCAGATAGTGAGAGCAGCCTCTTAGTACAGAGTTACAAACTGAACACTGAAGTTTTGCTACACAGCATTTTAGGTACAGTTGTCAGGATCTGAAATTCTTACCAAAAAAAGCATTGCTGCTGGCACTTAAAAAATAAAAAAATCTCACATATGCTCACATATTACAGTAAATCCATTTTAGTATACACTAAATTGGGGGAAAAAACCCACATTAAACATAATACATGTGATGATTAATCCATAACAGCTACCAAAGTAGAAACACTACTGGAGTATTTGAAATCTATGAATATGAGAAAAACAGCAGAAATTGAAAGGACAACTAATTATTCACTGTAATTCAACCAGAACCTTGTCTAAATAAATGATGGCTGCTGCTAGAATTTTCATCATTTTTTTATACTCTGTGGAAAAGAAAAAGATGTAGAATCACTGTGGGGAGGTTTTAGCTGACGTTATTCCATGAGCTGACTTATGAAGCACATCAAGTAATCCAACATACCTAAAGTTGCAGTTTATTTATTTGACCAAGAATACAAATATTGCTTTGTAGGGTCCCTCCATTTTTGTAGGTCTTTCTGGGATAAAAAGTGAAAATTTGCTTACATAGAGAATTCCGCCCCCCATGGTTTGTGGTGACTCTATCTGTTCCTAGCCAGATAAGTATGTCCTTGTTTGCCTTTTTGCTTACCCAGAAGTCCATAAGCAAGACTCCTTCTTTCATTTCAGCAAATAAAGATTTAAGTAATGACTGCTGCACATCCAGGACAGTCTTGCTGTAGCTCTCTGGCTTAGTCTGGCTTTAGTGTTAGACATGAAATCTAGCTGCAATCTGGGTACCCAAATACAAGACCACTTGGATCCACCTTACTGTTTTTAAGCTCTCTACCAAACGATTTCCATCAACAAAGGTCAGTTTGGCTATAGAATTTTCTTCCAAAGTCATTTTAATTTCTCAGCGTCTATTCACATTACCATTTCTTTTCCATCTCTCTAGTTATGCCTGGGGAGGTGGACTTAACTTTAATTCAGTGCACTTAACATCAAGTCCTTTTGTTTAAAAAGTTGTACTACATGTTTCAGGTATCAAAGCAGTCAATCCTTTACATTTTGAGTCTTGCAGAAAATTTGAAAGAATATCTCTGAGCCAAGTTGCACTAAAATCAGTTTTCAAAGTGACTTAAAATTCTTCTCAGATCAACAGGCAGTAAAGTATAAGAGGGATAGGTAGAAAATATGGCACATTACACATATAGGCAGCCAATCAGCCCAAGTATTAAGACATCTAGAACTGTCTAGTTTATTCACATTGTATTCACATACTGGATCAAAACCTGCGTTCCATGTTACTTCATTGCTCTTCCTGTTAATGAACCTACGAGTGTATTTCTAGTTACAGGTTTAGTTGTTTGTTTCTATTTAATATAAATCAATAAAAACTTTTAGTGTGATTTTTCCTAGTAAGTTGCATTTTTCCCCACTCTGGAATAATGAATCAGATTCTGTGTTTGCTTCACAGACATAAAGCTTGTTTATCCATGGAGACTACAAAACCAGCTTACTGTAAATACTTAAAACAGCTACAGTCACTAACCAGGAATTGAGTAACAAGGGAATTGTTTGCATGTTCAAGGGAGGCTTAGGTAATGCCCCAATAAATGCAGCCAGAGCTTCTGATCAGACAAAAAGGATTCCATTTGCCGCCGGGTCAGCATGCAAGGTGACCCTTCTGAGCCAGCCTTCCAATAGTCCAGCACAGAACTGGTCAAAATCTTACGTAAGGCATGAGCTCCATCATTTTCATACTGTGACTTGATGTTACAGTAATAAACTGATGGGAGACTCCTTCCATCCACCCTCCAGCAGTACCAAATGGCATCAGGTTGGCAATCTCCCCTCTCTGCCCATGACTCAGGGAACTTGGGAGCTACAGTCCCCAAGAGTTCCAGCCTACAACATTTCTCCAGTCTGTGGCTGCTCATGTCCCTCGTGTCATAATTCATCAGAAAGGAATTAATGACAATTTGCACTAGTCTAGCTTTTCCAGTACAGTTCTTGTCTACCTCTGTTTTATAAAGTAGTTATCTATTCTCCAGTAAATATTTAGTTACAGGGTATTTTCTGATTAAATCTTCACTTTTTGGGTATTAACAGATTTTATATTTTGTGTCATTTTTTCCTTGAATTGAATATTAAAAATGCAACTGTTAAAACTTCAGCCACTTCAGGGAAAAGTTGCTTTCTCCTGCCTTATTTCGGCAGTTTAGTTTCTACAGAGCAAATTCACAGACACAGAAAAGAGAAGCTGGGTCCCCACAGCATTCTAAGTGTTAACCTCAGTCTTAGCTTCACACTAATAGACAACAAAAATAAATCTGTTAAACCTGTCAGGTTTACAATCTGGAAATGTTAATGGTTGATATGTAACAGAGTGTTTTATTGAAAATGAATTGCACTTGAGGAATGCAAGACATCTCTGATCCTGGGGGAAAAAAATGCTTCTTAGAATGGAGTCAATAGACTTTCAATAGAGAAAAATAATGAACACTTAAGAAAATTTTCATTTTATTTGCCTTTTTTTTTTTATTAATTTCAAACCAGTTCTTGATTCAAAGCCAGTGGGCTGTTTGTCCCTGATCTCAATGTGAACAGGATCAGCTCTCATGTGTTAGAGTTTGTGAAGTTTCACACCTCCTCACCCTTGCCTAGTTTTATGTCCATGTTTCTGGGTTTGTTTTCTAGTTTACCAGATCCCAGTTCTGGATTTTGACTGGTGAAGACAACTCATTGCAGCATTCTGTTAAGACAACAACTTCTCTTCAGTTAATTGCTCTGTAAGCTACAAAAAGAATTAAAATATCCTCCAAGCACACACACAACCTTTTACTAACATGTCTTCTAAATGATGCTCATGTGTTGCATGTCTTAACCGATCTGTGCCCATCAGATTGCTGGCCCAAATCAAGCTGCAATCTCAGCTTTTAAGGTCTGGCCCAGGACACCCTGAAAGTAATTCTTACCACTCTGCCAGGTTTCCACCATCAGACAGACAAATTTAGTGTTTGGAAAGTTTTCAAACACTTGAGTCATTTTAGATCCTATACAGTATTCTGAAAAATGCTTTGGGCACTGGGGAGCTCTTGTCTTGCTGGAAGGCAGCAGGTCATGAACTCATACATCACTGGGGGAGAGTTTTATTCGCTTCATGAACGTAAAATACATAAAGAAGATAATTCACCTTAGTCAACAATGTAATAAATCCATCCTTTCTACCTCTGTCTTTTCTGTAATTGCATTGCTACCCACACTGCTGCCACAGTGACAGGAGAAAATACTCAGTTCCAGCACAGTTACTTGTGATAATTATTTGAGACTAAGGAGGTTCCCTTTACTTTTGCCCACAGCTTGCGTTTGTGACCCAGAGACATACAGTGCCCATCAGCGGGAAAATCACTGGTGTGTAACACGGGGTGGCCTAGGTTACAGCTCTCTATTCCCTTAGAATAAAACCAAGTCAAAAATTAAAGCCTGTGATTTCTGCAAAAGTTCACAGGAGTACACACACTACTGCAGGCTCCTTGGCAGGGCAACAAGCAGCCTTCTGCAGTCCTGTACATTCCTGGGAACATGATTTTTTTTTTTTCAAGGGTGGTAGAGTCTTAGCCCTTCATTCCAAGTCTGTGACTGGAGCTCCCAGACCAGATGTGCCTGGCCTTCGTAGGGCTGTACAGATGAGAAGAATTTCTTCCAGTCACTAGAGGACACGATCAGGCTTTTTGATCAGACCATCCCTCAGATGTGCATGAGAAGGTAGGGTGCAGGCAAGGGAAAGCAAGAAGAGGAAGGGAACAAGCATATGCACAGAAGCAGCGCATGAGAAAACACTGCCAAGGCCAGCAGGGCAAATGTCCCTCGTGTGCTAAAAACATTCAGTGCCGTGCTCTCATCCTGACCCCTTTGGCTACGTGCTCTGTCTATTCCAGTAAACAGAACAAGGCCAGGACACAGACTGAGAACTGGGCCACGATCATCTGTACCTCCTCACTCTTGGAATGTTCCCTGGCACAGTTATGGCCCCTCCGAAGGCTTACTGTCCCAGTCAGTGCTTGGCCTTAGTTCAGGGGATAGCTCCTGTGAGGCACTGCTGATGGTTAGCAGCCTGCATGTAGCCACCTTATATGTGGAAGTCAGAGGCAGGGGGCATGAGAAAGGATGAGAGCTTAAGTGCACAGGCACAAGTCACACTATGTTGGGCCACTCGGCCGGGGAGTTGTACCTGACCTGTTCATCAAATGATACAGATATAGCCATTGCTAAAGTTAGGAGACACACCAGATCTCATGCGTTGTTCTAGCTAAGTACATGCAACTAAAACAAGGAAATAACACCACAACTGTATATCCACACACGTGTTGTAAATAGAGAAAGGTCACTGGGATGTGGTCTACCGTCCTTGCACTAAAACAACTTGCCAACAAGGGCTAGATGATGTGCCCACCTTCTGCCTCTGCTGGCTCCAAAGGTTGCTCCTGAAATATCGTGAACATTCACTTCTGACACCAAAATTCTTCAGAGAGAACTTTCATTTCTTTCTAGCACCTAGTTAAGGCCTGCCCTCCAGTGCCTGGGACAAACTCTGTATTATTGAGTCATATGGCACTCAAAGGCACCAGCAAAGAAACTGGTTCTTCTGCGTAAGTATGTGCAAATAGCCTCTGTGACAAGAAAGTGACAGAGGGATTATCTCCTAGCCTTCCTTTCCCCCCACAGATCATACTGAATTGTGCACTGTGTATTTTCTTGTTAACGTGCAGGGCTTTGAAAGCCTTGCAGAAGGATTTACTGGGAAATTTATACCTTTATTTAGAGGATTACTCACAGGTGGTGAATTGACTGAAATCTCACCGTGCTGCCGTGCGCTGCTATTCAGAACAGCAATCTTGGCATAAATTCTGCTTTGGATTTTGCAGGGATCTTTTTCTTCTGGGTGTTTGTTTTTGCAAGGTGCCTTATTCTGACTTGCCAACTCAAAGCACACTTCTTACTCATTGCTTTCCTTGCAAAAGCATTGTTCAGCTGGCAAATTAATAAGATCGTGCTGAAAAACAATATCCCACTGAAGCTGCCTATAAGCTCTTCTAAAGAGAATTCAGGCTTTGAAATATATGTTTTATTTATAGAATGTCCCTTGGAAATCAGGCCAGGAAGTTGCAGCTGCTGAAAAGTTAGATGTTCTGTTTAATTTTTAAACAAAATTCTAAACAATGTATTCTAGTATAAAGAAGGCTTTTATGAATCATGAGTCATTTTCTGTTGATGGAAACATGATTGGTATCTCATATAACTTATTACTTCCCTGTCCTGCCCCCACTCTTTTCAATTGAAAGTATCTAACAGTCTATCTTTGCTATTTATAACGCACCTAAATAGACTGATAGCCAAAGAGAAAAGAGACTCTGTTTGAAGTTACCATTTGAAAGGTCTTTTTAACTCTGCCTACTTTCTCGTAACCTGTCACATTCCACAGTTTTATACTATTAATAAAACTTAAGTAGGACTGAGTTGAAGCTTGCATAGCATTAGCCAAATTTTGGCTCCTTTGCCTATATGTTGTAGTTTCAAAACATAAAATACATGATTATTTCAATCCTATGAATTACTTTTTATATTGAAATCTCTCAGCAGAGCCAGCTTTTTGAATCATAGCACCAAGTTTACAGACAGGTATCTGTTCTTCATTCCTTCAGTCAATTACCTCTCTGCTAGTTGCCTTTTACCTCAAGATAGCACATTTCTGAGGTTACTGATAAATGCATTTTGTAAGAAGAAACACTTCATACAGATTGGACTAAGAATGGGCTTTGAATGCCCTAAGTGTCTACATAAAAACAACAGGACCTGCCTGGATCTGTTCCTGTGTGGCCTGCCCTGGGTGATCCGGCTCTGGCAGGGGGCTTGGACTCGATGATCTCCAGAGGTCCCTTCCAACCCCTACCATTCTGTTTCTATAATTGTTTTCAGCTAGGGTAGCAATTGAACTAAGTAAAAAAAGGGCCATATGCACATCTGTATTGATACAACCCTTCTTTTTTTGTTGTTTGTGTAAATAGTAGTTTATCATTTAGCCAGAGAGAAACTAGCCCTGTGTCTTCATGAAGATAACGCCCAACTATAACCTGCAACATTGAAAGCAGGACCTAGTTTTAAATCGTTGTGTTTCCCTTAAGAAGCTTACTTTCAAAAGTGTTAGCAATTTTGAGCACTACAATTGCGAGTATGTTTTGTCAGCAGTCTCTTCCTCCGACTGTTTCAAACCTACACTCTGTTCCAAACATCTCCTTTGCAAATCTTTAGGAACCCAGAAGAATAAGAATCCCCTTTGAAGTCCAGTATCCTAATACGAAGCAATTAATAGCTAATAAAGCAACACAAAGACTTTGGAAATAACAGTGTCAGACAAAAAAAAAAAAAAACAAACAAAAAAAGAGAGACAAACTAGAGGATGCCTTACTTTCACATCTCCATGCAGAAGGGAGGGATGATGTATTATTTCACAGATGCCACGTGTCTTGGGCATCCCCTTTACCCTCACTTCTCCCTGCAGCCAAGCACACAGAGCCTACTATATTAAAAAGATATGGCTGCACCCTATTATACCAAAAGGATGTGATCTCCCCTTAAAGTACCAGTCCTCATAGATAAGAAAATGAGGGGGGTGGTGGTGGGAAGGCTCTGATTCTTTGAATAAAATGATCTTGAATCAGTTACAGTAAGCCCCACACCCACAAACACAAGGAAAAGTCGCAAGAAGCAGAGCTGAGACCCAGGGACATTAGTGACAGACCAGATGCCCTCCATAGAAGCCCCACATCCCCTGCACTGTGCCATGTGCAGCATCACTGATGCCACCCTTGCTGATAGCTACAGTGGGTTTGGGTACCACAAAGAAAAACACTTGGGCATTTAAGCACCTCCACTGGCACGACCTAAGACAGAGCTTTTAGATCAGTAGATGTAGGGAAGGCCTTGCTTGTAACAGGCAGGAGATTGTGCATCACACAGACAACCGAGACCTCAAGGATTCTCAGGCTTTGCCTGCACTTGTCTTGCCTGAAGCTTTGCTTCCACTTGTTTGCTTGTAACAGAAATAATCTAATAATCCAGTGAGCGTTAACCTGGTTTGTTTCATTTGCTTAACATTGTACAGTTGTGTGATGTAAGTCTTATTCCTATATGGTAGGTTTTTTTGGTAACTAATTGTAGCAAGAAACAGTTATTTGTGAATAATGAAGTATCAATCTCCCCAGCACAAAGATTTTCCCTGGGGGAACAGAGGCACAGGATGATCACAGAGGAGCAGCAGTGTGGAGGAGTTACAGACACAGGGTGATAGGAACAAGGGTACAGGCTGGTTTCAGGGCTATGGAGCACTCTGCCACAGTCAAAGAACTGGGCAAACTTTATTTTAGGGAGTGAAAAAGAACAAGTACTCAATATGTATAAACAGGTCTGGTAAATTTGGATGCAGCATGGAACAGCAGATCAATGAAGAAAAGGCAGGGTGTAGAGCATGCAGACAAAGATAAGAATGACCGCATATGGAAACTGAAAAAAAAAAGAAAGAAACAACCTACATCCTTCTCCTCATGGTAAAGGACGAGGGAAGCTGATCATTTGCCAAGTGCCTTGCCCTTACTTTAGCCTTGAACCCTAGGACCCAGAGGGGCAGTGGAAAAAGCAAGCATAGGATCAGAGAAAAGGATGGATACTACAGTTTCTTTGTACATTGGCTGCCTACAATAGCAACCATTAGTATTAGTACCATTGCAGTTTGACTGTTAGTATTAAGTGTTAAGAATTTGATTAGATTAACAGTGAACTCTGCATATAAAGTGTGTTTCCTCTGCCTTTGACAAGACACCAGTGGGAATTCAAGCAGCTGTTCTGTAATTTGGATGCAATGAACAGATAACCCATGCGAGACAAGGGGAGAGGCCTGAGAATGCAAATCTGCAAACAACTTCCTGTAACAAAACCTGTTTGCTTTTCTTTAAAAAAAAAAAAAAAAAAAAAAGAGAGAGAGATGTGTTAAGGAAAAGAGGTTGTTTCCTGTAAGGTTTAAGCTCAAATACATTGATATAGAGAAATAAAGCTGCAAAAACTGCTATCTGCGGTTACTGAAATCATTAACAGCCATACTAGTGACCCCAGCATCCTACTATTTGAAGAGGCTGCAATAATAAACAGTTTTAGAAACCACGATTGAATGTCTGCCTTGGAAAAGCTCAGGAGAAGATTGCTGGTCTCATCTGTGATACCCTCATAGCTTTTTTTTTGTGGGTGCACAAATAGTAGGGAGGTTCAGTGCGTGCAGCTTCAGAGAGAGGAGAGAAGGCTGTGCTCTGCAGGAGAGGAGACTGCAGCTTCAACAGATCTCACATTCCTATACGTGGGAAGTATACCAAGAAGCGTGCGTAGGTAACCACAAAAAAAATAGAAGCATGGAAGAAAGACTCGAGTCATTAGAGCTTTCCAGAAGGACTGAATGTATAGCTCTTTAAACATAACTCTTGGGTCTGGAACCTCGACTGCAAACTTTCTGCAGTCAACCCAAACTGGTTTGTTCTGATCACCGTGTTAGGTTTTTTTTCCACACTGGAAAAACGAAACGCACAGAACTATAAAAGTTCAGCAGCAGAGCTCCTCCAGCACAGCAAAACAGCTTAGCAACAAAGGAAGGAAGTATCTTGAAAACAAATGTGGAGGTTTTTTTTCTTGCTTGTTATGGAACAGACAGAAGCAGAATAAATGGGCTTGACACTTTTACTTATGTGTAATGGATTTTAAAGTGGCTCCTGGCAGTGCAATGTATCCCTTTTGAAGGGCCAGTGAGATAGATGGCAGCTAAAACCTTGCAAATGCCTGCAAACTAAATACGACTTGAGAACACAGGGCATTTTGGCACCCAGAAGACTTTTTTTTCCCCTCTACCCAAAGTTAAAGTAAACTTTCCTTAACTTTCCCCAAAGGCTCCTATCAGTTCTTTAGTTATTTTTTTGCAATAACTGGTCAGGGTGAGGCACATCCATTTAGCATCCTTCTTGGAAGGGCACACAAAATGCACACAACACACACGGCTCTCACTCTTCTACCTCTATACTCATATTAACAATGATTCTAAATATTGTTGATTTGCCTTTCACCCTCGCCCTGACTTTAATGACACTGCACTGATGTGCATGAAAGTTTCACAAATCCACGGAGCTATCTTCTCTTTCGAGGCAAACAGAAAGAATTACTGAGTCAGACTGAAGGGAAACCATCACACCACATAGTATCTGTTGTACTGAAAATTTTGAATTAAAGAAGGGTACAACTGGGTTAAGACAGATTTTTTTCAAAGCACTGTGAAATAAACGGTGGATAGAACCTTTTATTCCTTCCTTGATTTCTGAAAGGAGCATGATCATTACAGAAAGCTTAAAAGACCCCATTAACCAAATCTGAAAAGAACTTGAAGTGCTTGATTGTTTTCACTATTTAATGGAAAAAAATGGATTTTTTTTTTCCCCCACAGGTGATTATATGCTGCATAACCTACGTTAGTTTTTCTTGCAACAGTCTGCTTACTAATGAAAATAACGGGTTTGAGAGGAAATTAAATGCCCAATTTTCTTGCTATATCTTTCCTATCACCCCAAACCTTCTCAGCAGAAAAATTTTGCAAAGGGTTCAGCAAGAAAGTAATTCACCTCCTGCCAGCGGAAATATCACTACTTAATTAAAAAGCCAGTGGAAAACCTCCTTTTTTTTTTATTTCATAATTTTGTATAATCAAAGTCAAAAATCTAAAAGCTGACATACATGAAAGTTTGACACACTTGAGACTTTGCAGGCTCCAGACAAAAGCCTTTTAATATCATGTAGAGACTGTAAATATCCTCCAAAAGGCTAAGTAAAAGCATTCAAAATATTTACACAACACAAACAGAAACAGACAAAAAGTAGATGAGATACAAGTTAGACTCTCCAAATACTTTTTCCATTGTTGAGATACAAGAAAAACATAAAATAATAAAACATTTGGATTACTCATGTGTTGCTAGCAAGATAAAATGATAATATACTTAATAAAGATGGTGCTTTATCAAATAGAAATTTCTGTGAAGAGGGTAAAACTCTAGTGAATTAAACCCAATATATATTTTTTTTTTTTAGTTTTCCTAAATGGACAGCCAAGTGTACATCTGTAAGTACAGAAATAAAACCAGGGCAGGCCAGTTGGATGTATGGAGGGTGCTGAGAATATGCAAAGGAGCAGAGAATGTTCCTGTCACCTTTGCTAAAAGTAATTTAATGGATAAATGGAATGCACCATATCTTTCTTAGTTACGTGGGATAAAGAGCACGTCACAAGGCAAAACTGAACACATTTTAAGGCATCTGCGTTGGGATTTCTCAGAGACAAAGGTATATCTGATTTGTCACTACCGTGCTCCTAATTCCTTTGATTCTCTTACACACCAGCATCTAGGAACTGTGTGTGTTTTCTGAACATGACTCTCCAAATACAGGCCACATTCTGCCCTTATTTTTGTACTTCTGCTGAAGACAAAGCCTCATTAAAACCAGGCTCAGCACAATATTGGATCAATTATGTCAGTGTTTCCATTTATTTCATTTCTAAGAAGTACTTTAATTAGACATTCACAATTTTGATATTAGAAAACCAGGGCAGGAAATTGCCACTAAAGTTTATTTGTTTTATATTTGCTGCTGCTTGCCAGAGATGCTGATGGGTATAACACTCCTATTGCTAAAACTAAAAGGCAACTACCTTTTGGTCAAGGGACTGCTTCCTGTATTAAAAGCCTGCAAAGCACATTGGCATTTGGCTGCACTCACCTGCTTCTTTATCTTCAATTAGTGTTGATAACTGTTGCTCTGTGACAATCAAGTACAGAGAAATTTGACTTCAAGTACTATTGGGATAAAACTCCCAAGCCACTTCTTTTTATACCAACCACGGCAGAGCTCTGACCTCAGGACAAGCTCCTGTTACCTCTTAAGCAAACTATGGTAGAAGTCAGGAGACAAATCCTATGTCAATTATTCCAGTTACCCTGCAGCAGTCCAGTTCCAAAGACCCTTCAACAGAAATCCTGAGCTTTCGTGGCTGCAAAAATGATGTGTTGAAATACAGAGAGGAGCAGCATACCAATACCGACTGAAAATTCAGTGGCTATTTCAACTGCTGTCTCTGGCTCTGCTGCTCTCAGAAATCCTCTAATAAATGGTGAAGGAAAGCTACTGTACACTCACTCCCCAGCTCAACTAACTTGCATAGACCCCACAGGTTTATTTCTGTGGAGGACTGAGAGTTTGCTGTTGATTTCAACAAACCACTATTTTGACCTCTCTCCATATCATATACAAATTCTCAAAAATTTAAATATTTGGCTCCTTGAATAATGAAAATTTCATGTAATTTTTCCTTGTTTAGTACTCGGATGAACATCATGCTGGAATATTGTATAAACTGTGTTCCTATCTTTGAAATTTATAATTAGATCCAAATGGCAATATGATTTATTTTTAAAACATCTCTCAAACCCCATATTAGGAAAAAAATACAATTCCACAATATACATCGGAGAAAAAAAAGTGAATAGATCCTTAAAAGCTGTGGGCTACAGGCAGAGTATTTTACATGAAAGATAGCACTAGATTCAATAAACTTCTGAGTCAAGAATACTGAAGCGATTTATAAACATGAAAATTGACAGAATCTGCACCTATTCTTTGTACAAGCTCTCCAAAAAGTACCCAAAACTTCATCTTTCTTTTCAAGAAGTTCACAGTCACTCATAAGAGCACAGCAACAAAAAAAAAAAGAAAAGAAGATCCTTGCATTTTACGTCAGTATTCACAATGCTTGATAAAATTGGCTCTGACAGCATTCCCATTTTATGTATACACTCCATTAATTTCTGCACTGTCTCTGCTCTACCAACTAACCTTAACATTTAAAGGTAGGATAAAGTAAACTATCCTCATACCCCTTTTACGTCTAGCTAACCTTTAACTTTTATTAAAATCAAGTTTTCAAAAGTCTTGTCTTAAGTTTGTGTAAAGTAAATACACTCTTTACAAAGAAGCATTTAGGTCTTGGCTGCTCAGAGGGTTGCAGGCAGACCATTACGTTTGCCCTGAGCCAAGCATGAGTAGCTCACCCTGCAGAACCCAAGCTCTGGCAATCAGACCCTTCCACAAGAGATTTTTTTCCTAAGAAAACACAAAGCTGGTCCCTAGTCTATTCTCAAATCCTGTGCACCAGTTAGTGCCTGTGCACTCACACTGATGGTTGTACAAAGGATATCCAGAGGTAAAAACCAAAAGGGTGAAGAGACCATTTATGGAACTGGAGAAGGTGGCACATGACATCGATGTGGGGAAGCCTTTTAGGGTATGAAGCGTACAATTTCCTCCAGAGAAAGGTGAAGAGGATTTTGGAGAGTTAGGATATACAATACTGAGTATACAGGCACAGAAATTAGAATCATAAAATCATAGAAATGTCTAGATTGGACAAGACCTGTACGATCATCTAGTCCAATCATCAACCTAACACTACCAAGTCTATCCCTTAAACCATATCCCTAAACACCCCGTCTAAGGCTCTTAAACACCTCCAGGGAGGAGATTAGAATTAGATTAGAATTGTTTCAGACAGCCCAGCGTTTGCTTCTTCTCCCGGGTGCTTTGCATTCTGTGCTGGACCTTGGTATCTTACTATTAAATTGGAGAAAGATATGCAGAGTCCACTCTTTCAAAAGCAAGTCCTTGCCTGCACCATCTCCCCATCTCCACCTACTATGCAACAAGAGAACCTTTATGGGCAGAAAGGCCCCCAGAGCACCTCAGAACCTCTCTGTCTGCTACACTGCCACTTGTTTTGCTGATGGAGAGACTTCATACAGATGTCTTTGGTTTACATCTGCTTTAAAATTCCTAATCCTGTAGTCCTGATGAGGATGGGCCAGGTGCCTCTTTCTTCCCCACCATCTGCTGTCATCTTCCCCACTGAGTGCTGCTGCTACCTTTGAACTACCTGACATCTACTTATTCCTGTAACTAGGTGAAAGCGCTGAATGAAGGTTAGCAATGTCCATTGTCATAATTAAAAGTACAGAGTCTAAATAGAGGGTCTGTTGTCATCTCAGACTGGGAGCAGCTGTTAGCAACACAGTATAGGAAGGTGAAACTCCTGGTTACGGCTCTGCCATACTGGTTCACACACAATGCAAAGTTTTCTTTGGGAAGTGAGAGGTGGGCTCAATGCAGATAAAGTATTTTAAAATCCATCAAATAGATCATGTTTGAAACTGAATTTGTGAAGCAGAAATAATTGTGGCTTTCTGCATCCCACATCTGGCTGTAAGCTCACCTTTGAGCATGACAAAAAAATCTGTCTGATAGAAAACCAAGGCAGGGAGATGAAACAGTAGGAATCAAACAACTCTCACAGTTTGGGCATATTGCACATATCATAGATACTCCCATTTTCTTTGTCACATGCTCATATTTAGGGAAATTATAGTATATCCTTCAGATGAGCATATGGACATGGATGATTTTAATCAGCCCCTTCTTTGGCATGCTTCAAATGCCTCACTGTAAACATTTTTAAAGCAATTAATGAAGCTAAGGAAGGTACTGTGGGCACAATTTCCTTTTGGGAAGGCTCCTAGAATGTGGACAATAGTTTAGGAGTTGTGTTTGGTTTTTTCACTAGCTTTTGTGCCAATTAAGGCTACATGACTGCAGAGCAAGTCCTTGCTTAATTAACAGAAGGTAGCTAAGTTAATCCAGTGTCTTTTATCAGACAAACAATTTAGAAGAGAGATACACAAGCAAAAAGCTTGAAGCATAGACTGTTTGCCCAAAGGCGTCTGCCATTGTAAACTGTGTGTAAGGCTGTATGAAGGGTACTGTATTGTCACTGTTGGACATCAGCAGACTCTCTTATGATTTATACCAGCATACCTTATTAAAGAACCTGATTCTGTACCTAATTGCAGAGGAATTTTTCTTCAGCCAAACCTAACAAATTAGTTCTTAGAAAAATGGACACAGATGTTGATCAATTGTCCCTTTTTCCGACTCTCAGTATGAGTAACTTCTGATAAGGAGTCAGAGAGAAGCTGCTCAAACTTTCTTAGCATGACACTCTAAAGACTCTTAATAAATGTCTTAGTGGAATGTTTTTATCCTGCAGCCCACCCCTAAGCTCAAGAAAAGACCTGAAATAGGTAAGAGAGGGTACCTTAATTGGAGGGGATGGAAATCAAGGATACACTCAAGCACAGCTCCTCATCTGCTGACTTACTTGTATTTCCATACCCATAAACAAAAAAATCCACAAGAAAAAAAAACTAATAATAACAAAAAAAAAAGAACAACCCTGACTCCCCCAAAATACCCAAAAGGCAAATAACTCCATTACCCTCTGGTCAAAAAAAACCCCAAACAAAACAACAAGTAAATATCCACTTCAACAAAAACTCCTGCAGTTTAGAAGCACGGTGCAATAGCATCCAATGTGCCAGGAACTGGCTAAATTTCCGTTATTATATTTCATTCAAAGATCTTTACCAAACACAATTTTAAAGCTCTTAAAACATTCTGTGGAGTTTTAAACCATTCACCAGTATCCTACTTCTCCTGGACAGGACCACAAGCAGCTGCTATAAAAATCACCAAAGAAACATACCAAAAAAACCCAAACAACAAAGAAAACCATTTCATAGGTGCTCCCAACCCTGTAATAGGTACAGCTCTCTAACCCATGGGAAAGAGAAGGCTGTTTTGTTTCACAGAAGGAAGCTAAAATAGCTCTGACCCTTCACTCCCCCAAAAAACCCAACAAAAAAAAAAAAATTTGGATATAAAAGCAGTCCCCCTAAATGGCAACAACTCAGAGAAAGTGGTACAGCTGTGCCAAGAGGCAGAAGTCAGAAAGGTCTGACAGAATCTAATGTATCAGATTGCAGCTTTGTCATTTACGATATAAAAATCAGTATCTAAACAGACAAGAAAATTTGCCTTGAAGTCTTAAATTACTGCTTTCAAAGAATCCAGTTTAGTTTTTGATGTGTGAAAAAAAACTTAGTAAAAATGTAACTGTCCATAGCTCCCTTCCCCCACCCTCCACCCCTGAAGGCAAGCCAGCACACTTACCATCACAACCCTCCTACTTTCAGGGCATGGAGGCTGATTCTTCTTTGAAGTGTTAACAAGCCTCTACTGACAGTACTCATGTCGAATACAGAAGCTAACCTCAGCTTTACACAAGACAACATCATTTTTTTTAGCACATACATCATGTAAACTCTGAATCACCTACGGATGGTTTTGAATATATTGTTTTCTTTTGCTAGTCCTACTAAGTCAAACCTCAGTGAAAGCAAGCTAAGCTTTACTACTTTTTGTCTGTTGATACTGTTTTTTTTTAAGTGAAGTGCAATCACTTGATGCCTATTTAAAAGCCATAAAGTAACACAGGTATAACCACATCTGGTAGCAAAGGCAAGACATCGGAACTGATAACCCCAAGAAAAAGCATTACTCAAGACTACTAACTAAATAGGCAGGCCTGGGAATAAGACCGTCTTGGTTTTAAGTGTGTAAATGAAATGGTTTTAATTCTTCAATTGCTGTTCAAACACAGCTAATGCATCTCTAATTTGCCTTTTCCCTTTCTCCTCTGAAGGTGCTATTGCAACAGAGGTTTGGTAACCATCAGCTATTTGCTCTTCTGGAGCTATGGTTTATTGAATCCTTTGCTCTGCTTTTACTTTGAGTTTCCTTTGCCTTTGCTGTTTCCTGCTGTTCCTTCTCTCTCCTTTAGACAGTAAGCTTGTGAGAGTAAGGACCATCACCTCATACAACATTCTCAGCAGCCGCTAAAAATCAGTCATACACATACATAAACACCTGCACAAAAAAAAAAAGGTTTTTTTCAGGATACAAAGCCAGAAGTCTTCTGACTTGATACAAATAACGCCAGTAACAACAACAAAACACCCCTCCATCTAATCTACTGTTGATTCACAAAGTTTTAATGCCTCACATAAATACAGATGTGCTTTGGAAATCAGCAGCCTGTGTCCAGTGCTACGGATTCTCTGCTCTAAGTGTTACCTGCTAAAGTTTGCTTCTCTCTTGCAGAATGACACAACACTGAATGACTCACTGTACGGCAAAGTGGTAAAAGGGAGAATACTAAATATGGTTAATTGTGTTGGTTTTTTGTTGTGGGTTTTTTTTTTAAATTATTATTAGTGTATTAGATCTGGCTCCTCAGAGCTTACACAGACAAAGCTGTGATTAATAAGTTTTTGGCTGAGGGAAAAATTCAGGCCTTTTATCTTTTTATGCCCAAATAAAAGCCAAACCATAAAGCCTTTGTAATATGCCTATTGATGCCAGTTCATTTATTAGGAAAGATGGTAAGGGATCTGACCCAGGATTAATATTTACTTCAGCCACAAGACTCTGTGCTTATAATGAATTTGTCTTCTAATTTTCTAGATATCCTGTGCTCTCCAAAGAAGCTCGCGTGCTTTTTTCACCTCCTGCTTGGCACAGCCTCCATTTGAGCAGAGCTAGACTGTAAATGCCACGATCACAAATCAAGCATTTAGGTGGCACTAGGGAGAGAAGAGGTTCTATTTATAGTTCTGCTGGGCAGTATTAGCCAGTGGACACACTGTTGTTCTGACTTTCCTTGGGATGACCTTCACAGGAACATACACTTTTATTTTGTGATAAGCTATGACAAGACCTTAAGGTTTGTCAGGATGATCCTCTCATCCCCTCCCTATTTCCTCTCTGCAGAATATTGGAATTGCTTCAACATATAAATGAACAAAAGGCATTAGAAGCAGCTGCATCTTCTCAATGGAAATCGGACAAATTTCAAGCAAAGAGGAAGCCATCCTGAAGCTGGTAAGCACTGTGAAATACTGAAACCTAGCAAATTCTACTGGACACTATAAGGCTTTAAAATACCTTATTTTTTTATTATTATTATTTTGTTGTCGTTGTTCTCTCTAACCCCTCTCCAGCTGTGTTAAAAGAAAACTCGAGGTAAAAAGCATCCACAATGATATTTGGAGCACTGAGAATCAAGAAATATTGGTATGGTTCTTTGGATAAGAATTCCTCAACCAAGGTATTTCTAACTTGACCACTGTCAGCTGATGTATGCCATACAGCCTCTTCCTGGGGTGGTCAGACAGCAGGAACAATTAGGAAGCAGACACTCAGTGACTGCAAAACAGCAAAGCTCCTCAAAACCTCAAGAATTGCTAATTTAAGCCAGAAAGAGAGTAGTCCAGTGTGTACTACAGTGTACATATGTCAGACCCAGAGATCTGCTTTTAAATATGCATTCCTTTAAAGAAACTTTAATTTTTAACACGTCAATTCTCTGTTGATGGTTGAGTGACTGCTTCTCGCCAAGACATCCTTGTAAAAGCAGCTGTTGAAATCAAGTGGTTCTTTTCTGTGTATTTAAGTAAACAATGTTCTATCAACAAAATAGCCTCATTTCAGAGTTTTAGACTGATCTGAAACTAACGCAAGATAAAGATCTCAAATGTTTTAAGACAAGTTTCAGGGCAAGTAAAAAAGTAGCACATAATGAAGTGAGGTGCCTGGCCCTATTTTTATGTTAACTTTAAATTAAATGCTGTTTATTTACACAGACAGCATGCTAATCAGAAATCCTTGTTAATACACTGGCTAGTAACTACGCTTTGTACATATTCAGAGCCTTTCATCTGATCATCTTGGAACCCTCTGCAAACACAAATTCATTTTTACAACAGTGCAGGAGTAGCTAAACAATTATTCTGTGGTAGAAATAGACCCTCTGTCTGTATAGCAGGCCAATAACTCAACATCCTTACCTAGAGGTAAGGGAAGAGTCAATAAAACTGCTGTAGACAGTAGGAATCTGGTAATTCCAGCTACACTGGAGTTTTCATGTTAAAGATAGCATAGTGCAAACGAAGCTATACTTTTCCTTGTGTTCTATTCATAACAAAAGATATTTATGTTTTCTCGCAACGAAAGGTCAGACTCTGAAACCAATGACACAAGAGCATCCCACACAGCAAAACACAGACCAGAAGAAGTTTGAAGCACAAACATGATGAAGGCCAGTCAGCTATCTTAATCTGATAAACTGGTTTTGGCAACAAATTAAAACAGTTGTTTCATGTTTGTAGGCATTTTTTAATGGCTGCTCCTTGCACTTTAAGGTACTGGCTCAAGATTTCACGTTTATGACAGGAAATGTATTTAACTGTTTTTTCCTTAAGTTTTTGCTCAAAAACATAAGAATAATGATGATGCAGTGACTACAGCTGAAGATAACTTACGTCTTCATTGAAATTAGTGAAGAAACGCCTCAAGGTGATTATCTAGCACAAAACATAAATTATGTATCAACTGTTATATGAATAGCAAGATGAAAGTTCTCCAAGTAATCAGTATGGCTAGCAGATGGCATAGGCTCAACTTCATTAAAAAGCAGCAGTGCGTGAGATCAGACTCCAGATTAAGATTTCCTCTGTTAAAAAAAAAAGGACATGGAAACAACTAACTTCTCCAAACAATCACATGCATATTAATATAGGCAGCAACCACCTACTAACCGAGCCATTAGCAAAGGACACATCTCGTTTTCACGTTATTATGGCCAGAGTTTTATTAGAAGAGGTACAGAAAGTAACAACTGAAATAGGAGACAGGACGGAAAACAGATCTGTTCTCTAGCAGTCAGATGCTCACAGCTTCCTTTGCTTTCCCTTACCAAAGCAAACTGCAGATACCAAGAGCCTCAGTTGCAATGAGGATTATGGAAATGAGTTTAAGCTCCTTTTACGTTCCTGATGTTAAAATCAGTTTATGCTGGCCTCGTCCCTCATATTTAATAGAAAAACTCACATTATCTTTAAACTGTTGTAGATTGCCAAGAGCCTAGAGGCATTGGTCCAGCAGAGGAGGACTACTTGAGCAGTACAGGGCTGTCCTCAACCCTCTACCAGCATTTTCATGGGCACCGTGAAGCAAATTGGTCTTAGAAACATCAAGTCTTTCTAAACAAAATGCACATATGAACTAGAGACTGAATGGTACAATACCAACTGATAATACTATACATTCATGATGCCTTCAGGAATTTTAACATAGTTTTCAATCTATTTGTTTTCATCAAACTTTCTCCCTGATCCTTCACTTTAGCCCTTGGTGGAGGTACTTGCCTTATTTTCCCTTCTTATTCCCTGCTGGATTCACTTCAGTGCTCCCGTTCCCATGTCTTCTCCACTGTTTGTTAACCTAATCAAATCATCCCCTTCTATTTTTACTGAGTACCACCTACTTAAAAATTCCAACAAATGAAATAAACCAAAATCAAATGAAATAAACCAAATCAAAAAACCCGCTGTCCCTACATAAAGTTTATTCTGCTTGTTTATTATAATCCACTGCTCTGCTCTCTGGCACACTTGACCTGTGAAGTCTTCAGCCATTGACTGTCCTAGTTTGTTTATACAGCATCTAGTGAAACAAAATCATATTCCCAAGTGGCATCGAGGTCTTACCATAATAAAGATAACTACCAGCAATAAGCCTAATTAGCAGCATCAACAGTTCAACTACGAGCAAGATATCCAGGCATAGAGATGGAAACAAGACCAGAAGTTACACAATCATGAACAGAAATTAATGCAAAGTACATTCTAAACACCAACAACCATAAATGAAAAAACAAAACCAACAAAACCTCCTATTATTAAAGCAAGGTCCTTTCTCAGAAACTTCCCATCCAAAGCATTATAAATTATGCCTGCTTTGAGCTGAAGTTCCAAGAAGTTTCAAATCAGCTTTGCATCTTCCAGCAGCTAATGAACACTGGATATGCGTAGACAAAACATTCTGCTGTTATCTCAGCAGTCAGAAAAAACAAACAATATTTTATAGCTTAAAGTAATTCCTCCACAAAACATTTTCTAATACCATGTGACCGTGCTAGGAAAATATGCCAAGTTATTTTGTCATTTTATTTTGAATTATATGGATGGCTCTTCTGACATTTATCAAAACTCTAGACTCATTTTTCATTGGCCATCCAAGCAGCTGGGTGGATATACAGTTAAATGAATATACAGTGTCTGCAGAAAAGCCACTTTAATGGCTAAGAAAATGCTCCCTTTGTGTGTCACCAGCCCTTTAACCAAACATAAGCAAAGTGTCCAAAGAACTGTACTGACCATAAAGGTGGAGATGAGGGCTTTATACATAACTTGTGGATTCTGGTCAAGTAAAATGATAATGCTGCATTCTGGGAGAAATGCCTATTACAGCTGCCTGGGCAAGGCAGGGCTCATGGGCATTGCAGTGTTGATGGCATTGCACAAGCTCCCACAAGGCATCCTGCCCTGCAGTGCACAGAACATCTGGGCTGCTGGGCCTCTACATCCTCTACTTCCAGGTCTGTAGCACTTCAGATCCCAGTCTTAAGTCTCCCTTTACAATGTGTGCATACATCACCACTACAGAAAGTCACCAATGTTACCTGAACCAGATCAAATACCCAGGCACAGCAGCAATTGCAAGGCAGAACTTCCTAGAGAAGATGTCTACTACACTGCTGTGGCCACCACAGCTGTCAGATTCCAGCCAGTTTTCCCCATGCTGTGCAGTGCAAGGTACTCATCACTTGTTCTGGAATCTCCTCATTGATGACTGAACATGCGTTGATGTTTCAGCTTGCTGAGCTCAGCATTAAGGTGCTAAACATTCTGTTTATCCAGTGAGGATACGGGTACTTTATTTTATTCTGACAATTACAGAATGAAACCATCCAATACCTCTCTTTCCAAGTCAGTTTAACACAATGTGATGTTATCACTTAGACTCATATCAAAGCAAGTAAGTTCTGGTAAGCCTTCAGAAAGACATTAATACCAAACCAGTAAACAGGTGATTCAGAAAGAAACAATTTCCAGAGAATCAAAAGAAATCAAAGGAGGGGGGGAGGAATCTCTGTTTTGTTTTATTATCAGATAATTTCCTTTGCAGACTTTTCTAACTGCATTTATCTTCTAAAGTACAATCTTTTTTTCCCTCTCCAGAGGTATCCATTCTCCATTATGTCTGGCATATTTTCTTCCAAATGTATCAATCCCCTACTACTGCTGGAACAGATCCTCCTGCTCTTTAATTTAAGTTCATGCTGAGATAATGCAGAGGCTCTTATTTACATACTGTAGATAGGGAAGTGAGAGATGGGGAAACTAGATGGCTTGCATGTTGGCACAGAAAGAATTTGCATGAAAGAGGGAACTGAAGACAGGTTTAGAAGTCCTAACACCAGTCAACACAACAGCATCAGTTGTTGTCAACCCAAGGACATGACCCTTTACACTTCCCATGCAAATGAAGAGCCAGGCAATCCCTGCTTAAAGATCTCCAAATGGATTTCTCATTCACAAACAAGCATCTGCACTAGCTGCAGTGGCCACCTCTTTGCCACCTTCTCCACTGTCTCCTTGGGGTATTCCATGGCAGCATCTTGCTTCCTGAAGCCACAGACCTCACTGGCTTCATGCTCACTGATTTTTTCCCCCCCATGAGCACCATAAGTACATTCTGCTCAGCTTTGTTTCATGCAGCCTCTAATCCTTCTTCCTGAGCTCCAACTCTGTTGTATGTTGGACTGGTTTTTCTCAGGGTATAAAACAGGACTTCTGTGGTCGTTCTGTCCAGGTATCTGGGTAACCCATTAAGCTGATTAGCCTTTGGATCAGCCTCTGTGGAACAAGTTGTATAACCACTCCATGTCCTAACTGACTCACACTGAAGCCTTTACACCAGTTACTTCCAGCAGAGACTCAATAGCCCCAGACAACTATTAAAGATGACCTTTTGAGCAGCAACGGCCTCCAATATTTTTGGCCTCATAGGACATAAGCGAGGCAGACACAATGGCCTATGGATTTAATAGTTTTTCAGTGCTATCTTCTGCTGCAAATACGATTCAATTGTCTTGCTGATTTCATCTATCCCTTGATGTCACAAATGCTTTCAAATTCTGTATTTGCTTGATTCTGCCTGCAATGTGTTGGACAGGCAGCAAATAAGGTCATTGTCAGTGGAAGCCAAAGGTAGAAACCTTGCTGGTAAATCCTTGCAAGAGAAAAATCAGGGCTTTGGAGAAATAGCTGTGCTAGTCTAGTCCAACCCCTATCTCTCAGTGCATAGGATGTGTTTTGAAGAATACCTATAGCTGGCTTTGCAGTTTTACCATAGACGAAGATCTGTGACTGTATGCTAGAACAAGTGCAGAGCATAACATTCCCCAGGAAAGGCTACATACCTGGTTGGGGAACAGGCTGTTGGATAAGGAAGGTAGCATGATGACATTCCACATGCATGCAGCAGATGCAATAAGCACTGCATTGGACAGTGGGGAGAAGCATATCCAGAAATAACATCCACTGTTGTTTTAGTAAATAAGAAACATCTACTTTCCTGAGCACCATCTGCTGGACACCAGCAGGTGCTGGAGATCATCACAGAAAAGCTCTGCTTTTTTTGTAAGTCTTTAAACCATCCTGTGAACTGAAAGAGGGTATTTTTCCTCCAACACATCTTTCCCAGAAGGTAAAGTCTTTATTAAGTTTTGTGTTGTTGGGGTTTTCTCATTTTTTTTTTTTTCCCCAAAAGAAACACAACAAAAAAAGAAAAAAAAAGACAAAACTTAATTGCAGCACCTCTGCAACATCTAGGCAACTTCCTTTACCATTCCTTTCAGTTCTAAAGTCTTTTCTCCAGAGGTCAAGTACGCTCTTAATTCAGACCTGTTGTGTACTGGAACAGTAGATCTCAACTACACATGACGTTACCCCAGAGACTTTCTGGGAAATGGTAGGTGAAAATACATACAAAAAAGGGGGATAACAGATGCTCCACACAAAGCTCTTGTGGTATCAAGTCTGCATTTCACACATTGAAAGGAGTAAAGGAAAAGGGTGAGGGAAAAAAATAAAGGTTAAACAGGACCTATGACCAGAAGGCAACAATGTGATCATCTAATCTGACTTCCTGAATAACACAGACCGGTAAAACAGACATTTCAGAAACAGCCATGCCCATAAAATATTTGTACCACGGATTTTATTCCTAAATTATCTGGAGACAAAAGAATAAGCATTAAAGAACATTTCGGCTAGAAGTGATTATACTGTAACTGGCATTGCCTTCACATTTCTTGTTGCAACTGTTTCACAGATGGCAAGGCGTCTTTAATTAGAGTGGGAGACCATAAGGAGTGGAGCACAGCAATATGCATTCCTTTTGTACAGAAGTGCTCTGGGATGCAGTGTGCCAATTACAGCTTGATCAGGGTTTTTGTAATTAAATGATTTCTTTTGTCAGAAACTGTTGACACATGAAGAGCAAAACTTTGCATGGCACGGTACCAAGCATAAAGCAAGTTACATCAAGAAAAAAGGACTTTCCAGTTAAAAAGTAATAATAATAAAAAAAATTAACAGATATTGGATGACAGGCACAGAGAAAATAACAGCAGAAAAGTCCAGTGCTTAAGGCACTTCCATAACATGAGCAAGTTTCAGGTTCCCTTTTTTCTGGTCAGAAGTAAATGCACCCAGAGAAGAAATTCTAATGCCAGTACCAGGTGACTGAGCTTACTAGCAGGCTTACTGGTGGGCTGCTGCCTGTTTCTCCTACTGCAGGTCTTTTATTCTGTGTGAACAGCTAACACCCACTGGGCTTCGGTGTGAGATGCTCTCACAGCCCAGCTGCCCCAGAATACTCCTTTAACCTTGGACATGGGATCCAGTGAGAAACAAATCCTCTTCTCCAATGTATATTTCTTTATATAAAATGGAACAATTTATTTCTAAAAAAGATGCCAGAGAAGCCAATACTACAGTTGATCTAGGCACTCACCATAGAAAAGACAGACTCAGGTTCAACCCTTTATTCTTGATCTCTTCTTCCTCCCTCATTTTCTCCCCTCCAAACCTTTTTTTTTTTTTTAAGAAAAAAACCCACCCCAAACCAAACCCTAAGAAACTAAATACAAAAAGTTAATGGACTTGGGTTTATCCCAGCATCGAATTGGATTCCCTCTCCTTTACCTCTCTCCACTTCAATCAAGCAGCAAATTGGCTTTGTGTGCCAAGCTCTGCTTTCTGTAGTTTTGCCTGGCTAGAGCAATGTTGCACTTGTTCCACTGAAAGTTCCTATGTAACAACCACAGGAAAAATTTTAGACAGAAATTGTAATACAGGACTTAAAAAAATTGAGTGCAGGAAGTTTTATACTTAGAGTTTCAGCTGCGGATTGAAAACTCAGGTTTGAATTCTGCAAATCCCCTCTGAGCCCAGGTTCTTCATTAATCCTGCATGGTTCATACACTGTTGTCCTCCACAAGTTGTAGAGTGGAAAGGGAATGAATTCTGTCATAGACATTGTTTGCCGTATTAAAAAACTTGTCTGCACTTTTAGACAGAAGGGTTGAGCTTCCTTTTCCCCAAAGGTGAGTGAAATGTTGTGCACTGAGATAGCTGGGAAAGCCAGTTTCACTGACTTGTCATACATCCTTAGGCCAGACTGAAAGTCAGTTTTAAATTAATGAATCATCCATGAAAATTATTTTGATAAATCTGTTTATGTGAGAGCTGGTGGCAGATGTGCCAGGCAATGTCATGATGTCAAACCAACCAAAAATAATCCATACTAAAAGTAGGGCCTCCCATGCCAGGGAAATTTAGTAGCTCACTATACCCCAATTATCTGAAAGTAACTGTATCAGCTGATCAAGAGAAAGTAGCAAGAAGCTCTTTAATATGTCATTTAAAATTCCTTGTAAAATGTACATCTCATGTAGTGTAGGAGTGGTTTCATTATCCAAAAACTTCTGATCTGCTTATGAGTCATCCTTAACTGTTGGCATTAACTACATCTTGTACCAAAGAACTTCATTGCTGCTTTTGAATGTAAATTTGGACTACTTGGGAATGGACCAAAAGTAAACTTCACTTTGGGAGGGGAAAAGGGCTCTAAGTAGACCGTGTATGTCTATAGACTTCGCGTTATTTTAACCACTATGTACAGTAAACCACTGTAAAATGATGATATATTACTATAAGCAAGTCTCAAGCAGATGGTAAAGGAATGAGATGAACTTAACAGCTTCTACAGTAGCACGACATTTTCATTTCCCTCTTAAGACCCAGCCACATATAAGATCTGATACTACCTATTGCATCCCCAGCTATCACACTTGGTGTGCCTATTAAGCTACAAAGCTGTCAGTGACTGCAATCTTTCCTGATGCACATACGTTAGACTGCATCCACTGTGATGGCCACCATCCTCTGCCTCAGGGCATGAATAACCCTCTACTACCAAGCTCTTAAACTTTAGCAATAGTCCAGTCAAAGGAAAGCGTTTCAGACACAGGGCCCAAAGGCTGCCAACGAGGGTAAGCCAGTTTCCATACCAAAATCCCTAGCAAAAGGGCTTCCTGTGGACTACACTGGGATATGTTCCGCTAAAGAACCTAATCAGGCTCACTTGGCCATTAAAAACGAAACACCAAACAAAAAAAAACCAAAATACAAAATAAACCCCAAACAAACCAAAAAACAAAAAACCCAATCAAACAACAACAACGAAAAAAGCAACAAAAAAAAAAACCAAAGCAAAAAACCAGAAACTAGGAAAAAAACACACACAAAAATAACAAACATCTGAAGCAGAAAGTTGACAAGATCAATGAGAAAAATCAAGAAAAAAGAAAATCCAATAGAAAAAAACCATATTCTGACCTTATTCCTTCATTGAGTTCTTGTGAAATCCTTATTAAACGTTATCATACAAGAAACAAAAATCTGTGGCATCCGATAGAAAACCAAAACGTGGAAGTCTTCAGAATCCTGAACTTCAGGTGAGGGAAAGGGTTGAATCACAAAGTTCATCACTTTTCAAATAACAAAAGGGCTATAGTCATAGTATGTAACAGACAGCGCTGGTCCAACACAAGAGAAGCTGAAGAGTAAATAGGTCAAAGAACAAGCGTGCCAAGAAATGTCCTACAGGCAAAACAAAAAATGAGTCAAGATACTAATTACTGGTAACATAAATTCGTTCAAAACTTCATGTTAGGTTAGGTCTGAGAGAAATAATTTTCTCAATTCCTTGATTATAAAGAAGCATTTAGGAGGAAAATAAATAAATAAATAAAAGACTTAGCCAGGAAATCCCTCCATTGAACAAAGCAGCCCCTCCTGAAACATGTGACCATCGAGGGGAGGGGAGAAATAAGTAAGTAAATAAAATAAAAAATTAAGGTAAACTATTTGCAAGTCCTGTGCTTTGTCTAATTGTGCAAGAATGCCTGATTTCAAACAAAGCCTCATTATTTCACATCATTTATCTCATTTACCTGCTGCAGTTTTCATAAAAAAACAAACCAAAACACCTCAGACCAAAACAAAACCCCACAAAATACCCACAGGTTATGCTGATCAGAACAAATTACTGCCATTTTTTTTCTACTATATTAGTATCCACTCCAAAACCAAGCAAGACACTGTTTTGATGATGGTTATGGGAATGGTGCTACTACAAGGATTTCCATACATTTCCCTTCTGGCTCATGCTCTCTGGAATCAGCACGATACAGACACAACACAACTGATACTCTTATTTCACAGGAATCGACTGCCACATCTAATATCAGAGGATTATACACTTGGACATAGATAAAGAAAAATCCAAGAGAAGTCTTTCCATTCTTGTAACTAAAGCATATTTAAAAGGAAAAAAAAAAAAAGAAAAAAGAAAAAGAGTAACAATATTGAGTGCAGATATTCACCTCAAAGTGGATGGGGTATTACTGTGAATTTAGCAAAGAATATTGATACAGATAATGTTTCCCAGATGTAGAGGCAAATGTAAAAGACATTATCTTCTAAAGAATTCACAGGGCTATGGAAAGGCTAAGTAACTTCTGCACATTTTTGAAAACAAGGTTTAACATGACTGGGAAGGTTCACATGCAGGGAAGTATTTTCTGAAACGGGTCTCTGTTCTGCCAGGGCAAAGCAATGGATATGTATTTTCAACAGTTAAGAGTTTAGAAATTGTTAACTCGTACATGATCTCAAGATGCAAATTAGTCTATGACCATCAGAACAGCAGGGGGAAAAGTCAAACTCCATAAAGCAGTAAGTACACAAAAAATAGAATTTGAAGAAGTGAGCAGCAGCCATTAATTAAATTGAGCAGACAAATGACAGATTGAGCCTTCCGTGCTTGAAACAGTCCCAAATACTCAGAATTCACCGAGTTCACACGAGAAGTCTGATAATGAAGACAAATTAGCTTTCTTACACCTATCTTTGAGAGACGACTATTCTTTGCTGGAGGCAGAGATGCTGGAGGCAGCCAAGTGATTCACAGAAACAACGCTGCCATGGGCAGGCACTGTCAGAAGTCTGAATATTCTGATAAAGACCAGGTGAGCCACAAACAATATTATTCCCCCTCTGCAAACACTTTGCTTTTATACCCCTTCTTTTTAAAAACAACTCTTCAAGTTAAAATTAAGGCTTTTCCATGTTTTCTCCAAGTTCTGGAGACTTAAAATCTGCGGGGGCTATGGTCAGCATTTCTTGATGCAAAAGGATTTGTAAATAAAGTGTTTTAAAATAATTTCAGTATAGCCCAATATATTTTAATTGTGAAAATAAATCAATATTTGATATTCCATATTGCATATGTTTCTTTTTACATTTATTTTGGTTCCATTTTCTCACAGATTGGTAAATTCATGTCGCTTGCTAAAATGCTAATTTTTCCAAAGATAATTGGTGATATACAGTGTAGATGAACAAAATTTAAGCTTTTTCATGTATTTTAATATATTTTCATAATCAATACAATTAAGTAAAAATGTTCCTGACAATTTGTTTCCAGATTATGGCATGACAGAACAGGGAACAGCTTATGCTGTACTAATGTTAAGAAGTGGTAGTATCTACCCTTCTACAGTAAGCCACTACTTGTGAATAAAATTCATAGTACTGTGTTTGGATAAGAGGAAAGCTTTGATTTATTGTTCCCAGTACTCTGAATCACCATCACCATTCAAAAGGAGCATTTTCTAGTATATTATTATCCCAAGAATAATTATAATAATTTGCATTCCTGTAATATCTTTCATGCTGAAGGTTCCACAAGTGTCTGTAATTTACAGGCAGCCTGCAGACTTCTTTTCTGCGCTCCCAGGCATGACAAAAAGGAGACATATCAACACTGATAAGAGTATAATCACATAGAAACGAGTAATTTCCAGCTCAGGACTATAGTCTGGCACTGGATTCCATAGTTGTTAGCAATGCATTCCTATGCTCAGTTAGCAACGACCCAGCGTTTAAGTTAAGTTTGGTTATTTTGAGAACAAAAAAAACTCTGAAAACGAAATTTAGGGAGTCCTCACACTTTATCCAGACAAAGAGAACTGTAATGAGCAGCTGGAGGTAAAGTAAAAGAGTAAACTACTTGGTTTCACTGATGCTTTGAAAATGGGTGAACATTTTATTTCTACTGCCCTCAAACTGAGTATTATCAGTAAAGTCTGGAGATTAGGTAAAAAAGAAAAAAAAAGGCTAAGCACTGTATCTTCCATTACAAAATATTTTAAAGAGAAGCAACCAGTCTGGAAAATCAGATTGTTTATCAAAATACATCAACATAATTTAAGATGATGTGAATGTAACTGATAAGTGCACATTCTTCTGAAGGTCCCTCAATGAAGAGCCAGCTGTTGAGGATTTAAAGAAGTTGCAGTTCAATCCTCAAAAAGAAGAGCATTTCTGAAAGGAATTAAGGAAGAGCAAGCATTTTTTTAGTTTGATCATGAACATAGTGCTCTGAAGAAAAGTTTCAATAGGGAAGGAAATGAAGCAAAAAAAAAAACCTGCCTCTAAACTGTGGGATATTTCATCTGAAAACTACGCACTCAAACCAAATACATCTGATATTTGGTATTAAAAGTAAAGTATATTCAGAATATGTTAGATAAACCAGTCTCTGCTGAAAAATGTTGCAAGAACTTTTCAATGCATATGACAGAAATTCCATTTTGGTCAAGAAGAAGCAAGAGGAAAAGCAAAGCCTTGAAGAATTAAAAGAGTATATAAAACAGGACAGAGGTAGAAGTAGAGCCACAGACCCAGCTTCCAGACTAGTACTATAAGCACTACAGTAAACTGAGCAAGCCCCCTTTGGTTCCTAGTGTTTTCATAATTCTCAAAAACACTCATGTAATAGTTTCCATATATTGGAAAGAGAGCAAAAGAGCTTTCCTCCTTCTCAAGAAAACCTGAAATGCTTGGATTGCCCCAGATGAAACATTAGGATAGACATGGTATCTTTTTGCTTTTATTGAAACACATGGTTTTGGAACAAGGGGGTTTTGCTAAACAGGGCTCTAAGCCCATGCAAAATTCACCCGTCTACTGAAAAAATATCAAATCATGTTATGGCAGCTCAGTCGATGTGACTCTCTTTCAGTAAACCATGAATTTTGCTTTCCTGATGGGAGTCTTTGCTGCCCAATGGAAGTCTCATCAGTAAGGAAAGTGCGCACACAAACAAAAGGTCCAAGCAGTCAGGTTTAAGAAGTCAAAATGAGAAAGCCATATACTATCTTCACTCTTACTGGTTTTTTATATCTACTCCAGACTACTGCAGGTAATTTACTCCAGTTTACTATAAAAGAACAGCTTATCAAAGACATTTAATTATATACACATGGACTAGTGACCTTCTGGTTAAGATAAATCAACATACAGATCCTTACAGAAGGACCATGGAAGGGAATTCTTGTGATCTTAAATTTGTGCAGCACCTGTTTAAACGTATTGGGCTGAATGATTTCTATATAAGCAAACTACACAACTTGTATTTAAAGACTGGCAGAATAGTTGGACAAAGACCTTTCATCCAGTCCAGTAATTCCTGGCACATACTGAACACGAGTGTGCACTTCACTATGAATAACACACATGTGTTGATGGGACCAGCAATCACCTAAGCATTACAGAAACACATGCCACGAAGTCATGTTAAAAAACATTCTGTCAATTCAAAGTTTTACAGAGGCCACAGAAAACTAATAAAATGTCTATTGTTAGGAAGCAGGGAACAAACTAATACCCGTCACTACCACTGTGCAAGTACAAAGCATATGCTGCCCCAGTCAGGCTACTGAAAGAGCCCAGAATCAATACAGTATCACTTCTGTGATTCCCAAACAATGGATTATGTTTATTTACAAAGGACAGCTTCAATAAAATTCAAGCCAAGCATGCTCTCATAGGAAACTAGAGTAGGTTTAGTAAAAGCTAGCTGTCAGTACTGTTTAAAATTCTGCCAGTAGTCAAAAGTAGGACCAGCAAGCATGCAAATTACTACAGGCCCATCTAAGCAATCATCCAGGCCCTAGAAGCATTTCTAAGAGCCCGAGGAGGAAAAAGGATCATGTACAGAGAAGTATTTAAAGATAAGGCAAATGTAAACAGAAGAGTAAATTTTTGTCCTTATTCACAGAAAGTCCACGGCAGCCCTGAAAGTGGAAGCTGAAATTCTTTATCCTCCAGGTTTTTGCTCCAATGAGATGTTTTTAAAAATATATATTGTTCTATGACTTGCACCAAATTTTAGCATCCAGTGTGTCCTACAGAAGGGGTTTATTCAACTGAAACACCTTGAGTTTACATGTCATTAGGTTTCCAGTAAGCCGCAGTGCACTTCTTCCATTTAAATATACAATAATCATGACATAGCAAGACAGCAAAGATTTTAGCTTACTGTATTTAGTGAAACACAAATTGCACGGAAAAATTCTTGGTATAAAGTAAAATAGGAACTACCTTTATTATTAAGTTCACTGAACGCTGTTTCCCATTACTCACAACGTTACTAAACTAACTGTTCTTGCTGAAGTTTTCCAGATTCATTTTCTGCCTCAGACTGACTTTTTGTTTTAGTGAAATGCAAGGGAAGATGTAGAATTTCAGCCAAAACAATTCAATCATTACTAAACACTAGAGCAGAAAAAAAAAAAAAAAAGAAAAAAAGATACTTTTTTAAGAACAGTTTACTTACCTTTTTCCAGGAAAGAGAGGATATTCTTGTGCTTGAGAGCAGCAATTCTAACATGGAAAGAGAAGGGCCATTCCCATTGCTCTTTTATTCATTCTCTAGAAGTTCTCTGAATTTGGCCCAGGTTATAGCCAGGTGAAAATCCCCAGTTAACATGAGGTCAAAACATACATGCTTCCTTTTATCAAACCAGTTTCTTAAAGACTCACTCTCCAGTAAAGACATTCCAGGTGATGGCACACAAATGCACTGCTGCTGATGGAGGAAGTTTTATTCACCTCACCTGAAAGCTCTGGAGCTTTGGCAAGCACTTTTCTGCACCTCAGAGCCTGATTTAATTGCTGAGTTACACCTGATGTAAGTAGAAAGGTATGAAAACTGAGACAAAGGGATGAAGGCAGCACTTGTGACTAAAAAAGAAAACAACACCTGGATATTAGGATGTAAATTTAGAAAGCAATCAGACCATGAATGGCTCAATAAAGATACTCTGATTGAGACACAGGAGACTGGGAATAGTAGCTCCGAAAGAAAATTAATTTTGTTGAAGATGGATGAAGGGAAGTTGGAATTTATTAGATAAATAAACTGAGACATAGTTGTAATTCCCATGTATAGTCATTCATGTTCAGCAAACATTAATTCAAACTGTAACAGGTACAGATGAAAGTCCTTCAGAATAAGCAAGGAAGTAGAAACTCTATTTTAGAAGAAAACAGCAAAATCTTGAATTGTTTAGACTAGCAAAAAGTTATTTCAAGGAATATGTCTGTAAACACTTTGCTATTAAGAGCTATTTAAACCATAGGATAAATTGAAATATGAGTGTATACACCAGCTACAAATAAATGTAGACTATAAATTATTCAGTACTAACTGTACTTCCAGAAATCCTGGAACAGCCTTTCAAATGGATTAGATAGAATAAAAAGCAATGTATATTTAACATGAGGTTTTGATGACTAGAGATTGGCATAAGTGACTCTGAAAGGCATACCATTTTCTAGGAGAGAAAAAAAAGAAAAGATGCGAGGTGTAGCAGAGTGCACAGGAATAACAGTGAAAAGCAGCAGAAAAGGAGACAGGTAGAGGTGGAGTGGTTCGTGACTTTAACTGGCATGGGAGAGCTTGAGTTATATGCTACTAATTGCAATTTGAAAAAGTGTATTTATGAAGCCACAGAACAGTGAAAGGAATGAGTGAGGAGCAAGGTGGATGCCTCATAACCTCTACAAAAAGAACTGTGGCATGAAGAGATGGGAGGTTTTTTTAGGCAGGCACACTGAAAAAAGAAAATCTAGATTTCTGTGCTGGATTATGTTGGCGATAGAGCTGGGCACCCTCTTCCAGAATTTAGACACAAAGTAGAAGGAAAAATAAGCCAGTAATTGCATGAGATGATAGAGAGGGATGCAGAACCTTCAGAATTTTCCTAGGCAACTCTCATGTAAAGGCAAGAAAGTGGCATCTAACTCAGACACAGGACAACTCTGCTGAAGAGCAAAACAGCAACAGTTGTTGCTGAAACACTCAACTGAAACCGTATCTGACTGATGCTCTTAAAATCCAGTCTAACACTGAATTGAAATAAAAATGTGAAGTAGTGTAAGTTTAATTTTTTTCAAATGCCTCAGAAATCAGGCATCCCTTTGTTAAGATAGTTAAAGGTTAATTTTTTAATTGCTCATTGAACAAGCCGCATTCTCTAGAGAGGTTAATACTTTTTGTCAGTGTTACAATTCATTAATAAATATAATCATTTCAGTTCCATTGTTCACTTTATACATCTAGTCTCACTCCCCTGCATGAGCGACTCTTCGTGTGTATCTTTGTGTACGTGTGCATATATATACAGACACGTGTGTCTATGTATTTGTTTTACCACTAAGAACTGGGAATGACTCCAATTTGAAACAAATGAAATTGATTTTTTTGTTCCAGAACTATGATGGGAAATATCTTAAGCCTAGCAGCTATTGACTTAGCTAGCTTTATGTGTTGAATGGATGAAGGAAACAGCAGTGGTCACTGAGTAAATGGGAACTCTGTCCTGAAATCCATAAATGAAACACCCTTTCAGCTTTCCAGTATCACAAAGTCCTAGAGCATATCTCAGCTTACCTCTTGTTGTCTTGCAGAGTATTCACATTCACACTAGTTCAACAAAGTCAAGAGCATGTGGCCCCATACCACGTTTTACCTCAGTCCTTTGTGCTAGGTGTCGTTTTTCAATACCAAAGAGCTGAAAATGCATCTGTTATTTTACAATACATAAACCCACTCAGCTGTCTCCTGCACCAAGCACTTAAAATCTGTTCTGTGCCGACAGAAGGACCCCAGCAATCAAGATATCAGCAGTGCTGAACAGGACAGATTTTTGATGCAAATTTTAAAACAGGAGCCAGGATTTGTTGCACAGGAAGTGGGAGAAAAAACGGAACTGCAAAATAGTGTGGGAAAAGCAGAGAGTGAGCAATGAGCTGAAGGGGTAGAGGAGCCTAAGGAATGGGGGACAGGAGGCAAGGACAGCAGAGAGGCAGGCAGAGCAGTAACTGTGAAGAGCCTTGAGGATGGGGGCAAGGCATTTGTGTTGAGTGAAAGAACATACATGCAACCAGCAAAGGGCTGCAAGTGAGATGTGGAAGTGTGTTGTTGATAGGAACAGAGTAGTGAAATGTAATCCTTCTGCCAAGGGTATGAAGCAGTAAAAAGATTCAGGATTACATATCTGTGTTTCCTTTTTGAATTACTAGCACTGTTGGTTCGAAACCCCACCCAGCCTACAGGAAATACTAAATACCTTTCCTTGGGTGTACAAACAGAGCTCAGAAGCGCTGCATGTACACCCACAGTTTTATTAAGGGGAAAGGATCACAGCAGTGAGTTGGGAAAACACACCTACGCATCAACTGTGTGTTTGTACAAACATCAAGGTAAACATTCCCTCTTTTCAGCTGTCACCTGTTGCCCCCCAAACCCCTTACTAGCTATCCCGGTGGGCTTGTCCAAAGTCAATCATTCTTTCCACAGCCTTGAAAACTGCCTTCCTTCTCTGCTACGCTCCCCTCATGGTTTGATGACAGGTGCCGGTGGATTCCCTCACCGGGGCACGAATGGCCCCCTGCGACTTCTGACAACATCGCTCTCGGTCCAAAGCGGAGCTGCTACGTGGCACACGCCCTCGATGTCATCTCTCAAACACTGCATCCCCAGCCTGCTCCCCCGGTGCTCCCTTAGTTCAGCCCCAAGCGCCAAGCCACGCGCCCCAGCTCTTGTATGTGGTGAGTATTTGGCAGCGCAAAGGTGAGCTGTACAGAGCTGCTTTTTCCAGCAGGCCAAGAGGCCGTGGGCAGGTGTATCGCGCGACCGGAGCGCGGTCAGCACAGCGCATCCTGCCTCTGCTGTCTCTGATGGAACTTGTGAGTCTTTCTCAGCACAAATTCTAGAAAGAATATTTTTTTTTTCCTCCTTTGTTTCATTTTTGGAAGCCTTTCTCAGGAGGAATTCCTGTAGCAAAAGTTATTTTTCTCCTGGTAGAGGCAGGCTGTCTTTTATTACAAATTAAAGTCTATGCTGCTGAATACTTTTAAAACCCACTGTGAATTAAAAAGAAAGAAAGAAACAAAATGGGATGTGCCTCACTGTCAGCACAAGTAAAAGTTCTGCAGTCCCACCTTTATGATTGGGCCATCAGATTCACGTGCAGCATGATATCCAGAAGGAGAAAACAAAAACAATGCACGGTACCTTTCTTAATCCCCACAAATCTTAAAAGACTGTGCCAGAGGCTAGACTGCCAAATGACTGGGGAGTTGGAAGTGAGGAGAAAAGCTCTCAGGATGGTTCACAGATGCCTGTACTCTGAGAAGAGCTATATTCTGTCTTTGATGTATTCTTTTACCTTTACTTTTAGGCAGCAGGAAGAACTGTGATAGTTTACATCCTATCTAATGAGGAACCTTTTTCTGCAGGTACAGCAAATACTTTGTGTAGGGCTTGAAAGCCTCTTTTCTTTATTATCCCTACATTTTTAATCATTGGCAATCAGTATCAGTAAATGAGTAGCCACCCAGTCCATATTCATTTTTGTCAAGTGTTTGGCTGAGAGTAGACGGCACCTTGAGCTTTTTTGTCAACACACCTTTCTGATTCAGATGATTGTGCCCCATGACCCAGCCTAGTCACTTCAACAGTATTCCTGATGCACAGGGGGCTGCTCTAAATTTAATGCATCTTCATGGATCCTGCATGAAAACTGGCTGGTGGAGCCATAGAGCAGGCAGAAGTTTGGATCTGATTACGACTCATGTGGGTGGCCAATCCTCTACAGCAAGCCAAGTCTAAATCCCAGAAATGAACAAGATTGGGCTTTAGGGAATTTCAGATTTGGCTATTGCACAGTCTCCCAGAATCAGTCGGAAGGGATTTTGAGCTTTGTTTGAGTTCTTCCTTTTCACTCTAGAAAGATTTCTCAGCATTCAAATACCAGATATAAATTTAGCTGAAAGAAGCACAGGCAAAGAGAACCTGCCAGCGTAGCTACAGAGACCTCCAGTGTGAAAGCTGAATTTACAATCTGTAATAATGAATCGTTGCTTAATAAGCAGCTTATGGAAGGGAACAGACAGAGACAGCCCAGAACTGCTCTGACTATTGGCAAATTCACAGCACACTAAATGTTAAGTCAAAGGAAACCCAACAATGTTATCTAAAACACACAAAGAGCATGAACTGATATGGGTAATGGCAAATAGACCATATAAATAATCTTAAGATGTTATTAAAAGCCAACATTTCTACGTAGCCAATGAAAAGTGAGATATGGTGCTGTTTGCCATTCTCTTTCAATTGGACTGTAATGGAAACTACTCATTTCCCTACTCTTCTCCTCAACATCAGTAACAGAGGTTTCATCAGGGCAAAATATCTTACAAATGATGCTGGTAGTCGCAGCATAGTGCTCATTGCTTAGCTGAACCCACTCATCTGAGTGATATTAAGCAAGAGAAAAAGAGCAGCAAGTTGCCCAACACTTCCACTCCAGGCTGCTGGAAGGAGCAGCAGCTCCCATTTTGTGATGAGGTTTTCTTGGGTGCTCTATCTTCCCTAAATGCTTGGAAAAGCAGTATTCTGATACTAATATCTTATTTCTCCTTGCTCTTGTCTTCTTGCCATTAGAAGAAATTTTTAGCATCTCCATCTCATCATACACTCCTAGGGAGAAAGGTATATGTTGTAGGAGCCAGGTAGAGTTTGGACCCAACTATGTTAGACATACTAAAAGAAAAAGAAAGAGAGAGAGAGATTTTTGTTCAAAAGACTGCAGGATTTTCTAACATTTTCTCCAACAGCTGTATCAGGAGAAGAGATGCAATGCTTTGCTGCTGCTTCTGGAAAATAGCAATGAAGTAAGACAAACTGTTCCCCAGTTTTCCCTGTCTTTTATAACCTTTCTATGAAACTTGTCTCTCCAGGGTTCAGGTCACATTTACATAAGTTATAAAACCCCAGCATTAATTACCATTTCGTAAGTAACTCTCAGTACCATTGACTGGACTAAAATGGATGGGCAAGTCCCAGAAGAAAAGAGACTATTTCCAGGAACTGGAAACAATTCTTGTTCAAAATCTAATATAGAAGCCTAATTCTGTTCATTGTCATTCATCTTCTAGAGCAAATATAATGACCATTACTCTTTTCTTACAGTGACACAAGCGAGTATGAATTGACTGACTGTGTAAGACATAAATCAAATCCAGCCTATACTCTTTAAGTACAGTGAAGTTCTCCTTATTTTAGACTAGGACAAGGCTACAGCGTATCAATTAACATCTGAAACATGAATGTTAACAATGAGTATTTCCATAAATGCAGTTCTCTCTCCTGTTTTATAACGGACACACAACAACAGTACAGCTAACAGCAAGAGATTAATTTCCTCTTCTCTCACCCAGATGTCAATTGCTATAGGAAAAAGAAATGCTACATTTAAAAGGGCTGTGAAGAGAAGAAAAAATGTGGGTTTTGCTGTGGGGTTGTTGGGGTTATTTTTTTAAACAAGTTAAAAACCAAAATGTAATTGCTGTTCTGTTCTGCTCATGGATTTTTATTAATAAAACGCTGGCTGGTGCTGCTGGCACCTTGCTTCTGTTATTGAGATGAGCCCTTCCAGCTTCTAACTGTGCTGGTGTTTTCTCTTGGGAAGGGATATGGTCTGCAAGAGTTCCATTAGCTTAAAAGAGAAACATCTGCTTGGAGTATGGAGCAATCTATTGGCCGAGCTTAGTAGTAGGTTAGCTGCAGCTGGTCAACTCTGCCCCATCTTGCATGCGTCATGGAGACCAAAATGAATTAACATTTACTGGGTTTTAATGAATTCTTAAAAGGAGATATGATTCAGGTTAAAAAGATGATTATTTTGGCCATTTTTTCTTTAATATAACATTGAGTTACAAGAGTGTCTTTTCCAGAAAGACAATACTATTGAACTATGAAGAAGGAACAGGCAAGTTGTTATTGTGTTTTTTACTAGACGTGGAATTCTACGTGACTGCATCCAAAACCAGGCTAGAAAATTACCAGGGTGGGACTACTTGAACGTTGTTTTGGCTCTAAAGCATTCCAGTGGCCACTAGCTGTAGCACTGAAAAATAACATTGCCAGTAAATCAAGAAAATCCTGTTCATGTAATTTGGATTTGCCTCCACATCATGAGGTGCTTAATAGGTTCTGTTCCATATAAAAAAAAACCCCTATGGCACAGTCTCTGCTTCCTATGAAACATTAGTCAATCTTAAATATATTTTTTCAAGGAGATTCTTTCTAACTTACTGGTAGAGGTAGTCCCTAAAGTATGAGCTACATAGATAAACAATTTTTAATTCTATAATTCATAATTCACAAATGTGTTATTCAATTTTGTAACAGTGAAACTCAGTAAAAAAAACAACAAACCAGCTCTGTAAAAAAAGGACTCAATTCATTTCTCTGTTACCCTGCTTTAACTTCAACAGTTAATCCAGTGTGTACAACCCAGACTGGTAAATCTGATGTTACTTGCTTAACTTTAACATAACTAATTGGCAAACCTTAACAATTCTGGCTGTGTCTATAGTATGTTGATAATGTAGGTTGTTTTAAAAAGGATAAAAAAGGGTGGACAGACAAAAAATTCTCCTATCTGCAAGTTTGTGCTACACTGGTTATCTGTGTGGCTTATGCTGCAACCCATACAGAGGCATATTTATTTTGCTATGTATATGTATACTTTTATAAGGTGTTTTGGGATCCACTGGTATGGAAAAAATATTACTACCTGCATGGCTTTCTTCCAAAACTTACAGGAGAAAGAGGTTTCTTCTGGAGAGCAAACGTAAATTTCCACATACTGCTATCAAAATCCTGCTTTTGTTTATATAGAGCTCCAAGGATTTTCTCACTGCTTCCTTTCTGTGGATATAATAGCAGCATGTTATCTCAGGCCTGCCGTGCACAACTTGCACACTGTATCAGTCTTCCCTAATTCTACATCAAATGATACAAAGAGTATAGTGCTAAATGCAAGTTCCCACCTCTTGTCACCCTGTAAACATTACAGGCCCACTAAGAACAGCAACAGGAGTATAATAAAGTGGGAATGCAAATACGCACACATTTTACAGAAAGAGTTTTATATGCAGGAAATGCAATCAAAATAAGCTGTTATAAAAAGACACTTTGTGAGCCAACCCAGTAGGGAAAATCTCTCTGATCAGTGGTGGAAGGAAAGACCAGAACTTGAATTCGTATTTTTCCTGGTGGTACAGGTGTCAGGAAGAAAAAGTATCAGTTTAACATTCTCTTTAGGATTACTAAATAGTTTATTGTCATTTTCTTCGATGTTCCTTCTAGCAGATGGAAAGCTGTAACACTCTCACCACCTGCTCTAAACTCAATACTTGGATGGCTTAGTGCCAAACCATCAAACAGCTATCAGTTTGTATATCACACTACAGGATATGCTTTATAGTCTCCAAATTCAGAACCCCAGTTAAAGCTGGTTTAGATTATATTTCAGGTTCCAGTGCGTTTGCTCAGGCTTGTCAGCATCACATTATATATGTTTTAGGCCCGATCTTCTAATTTGATTCTATCTCTCCTTAAAACATTTTTTTCTTTCTTTTCTTTTGTCAAGGATACAGATGTTTCCAATTAATGTCTGCTTTAGTTTACTTAATAAAGGCAGTATGCTGCTGTTGAGGAGTTTGCCAACAAACCTAGCCTATCACTGTGAGGCCCTTGTCCATCTCTTACCACTCCTGAAGCTTCAAACTATGCCATAGCTATATACTGGGTGATAACCATCCTTGCATTTTCCCTGAATTTGTGAATGACTCAAGGCACAAACTTCAGGAGACAGGATATAACTCTATTATTTTATCTGTATGATTTTAACTCTAAAAAAGATAACTGTAAGCCAAGAGTTAAAAAAACCCCAACCAACCAAACAAAAATCCCCAAACAAAACGTAGCATATTTTAGGAAAGAAATATGATTTTTGCTAGTGTTATCTTGGTACAGGGAGACATTTTATACCATCCAGCTGGAAAACGCAACTGCTGTTCTGTAACAAGGGTAACCCTGAAAACATCTGGAAGCAAATTTCCATCGAGTCATGTGGTATTTGAGTTTGGGTTTTGGTTGCCTGTTTTTTTTTCTCTTCTTGTACAACTCAATCTATCCCATTTGAGTTTGGGTTTTGGTTGCCTGTTTTTTTTTCTCTTCTTGTACAACTCAATCCATCCCATTCGGTCTGGGGGATGTCAGTGAAGACACTCACAGAGACCACAATAAAAATGGTTTACCCCTTCAGGGACTCCAGCAGTAATGGCCTAATGGGTTTTGCTCAGCATGTATGGAAGCGAACTCTGGCTTAAAATTATCATGTTCTGTAAGTGAAAACAGTTGAAGAATTCTGACAAATTCAGTTTGGCTTGATTTTTTCAGTATTTCAAATTTTTTAAAGCTCTTGAGAATCATGAATGGGACTTGAAAAGCTACTTTGTAAAAAACTTAACAAGGCTCAAGATCTGTCTCAGGTAGAACAGTTTCCAGCCCTATAATCAGGCTTTCTATTTGTACTTTAAATTGTGTTTTTCTGGGCTCTTTATTGCATTGTTATCCCCATCATATGCGGAGGTGGAATGCTGTGAAGAGATCTGCTCAAATCCTCACAGAAAACGATCTTCAGGACTGAGAACACAGGTGGCAAAACTCAACTCTTCTCCAAGAAATATTTCTCTGCTGTTAATAAAATTTTGACAATTGGCATCATGCACCAGTCTTGATTTCATTTCCTGTTGGAAAAATACAGGCAAATCATGCTAACAAAAGTTCTTGGGAAATTAATAAAACCATAAGTCAAATAAACTCCTGAAAAACAAATGGACAACAGTCCTAGGAAGATTAAAGCATGAGTTTGCAGGAAAAAAAAGAAGTTCTGAGAACAGCAGGTACTTTTCAGTTTTGCAGCAAATTGTTTATAACCAGAAATGGGTATCATAGAATATTATTATTGGATGCTGGACACCATGCTCACACTCACTGGATGGCATGTATTGGCAGCCAGGGCTCCAGAGTGTCCAGAAAGTGTCATTGCAGCATGGAAGCTAAAAAACATGACTGTGAATAGAGCAGAGAGTTGTTCAAGTACTCCCAGAGGCACATGGCACCCACCCTGGAGTGCAAACCATACTTGTCTGGTGGGAAGCACCTAGTGCCAAGAAATCTGGGAATGCTGTTGTGTGCTGGAGTCACCTTAACTGCAGAGTAAGCACACAGGGTGAGGGCCACAGGAGTCAGCTTGATGACAACGACTTGGAACAGCTGAAAAGCAGGATAATTGGTTCTGTTTAGGAGGCCATTCTGAAGTCTGTGAAAACGTAAGGCACGTTTCCCTTGGGATAATGTTAGGAGTGTGGGTGGCACTCCCCGCTGAGTTTTTTCACAGCGGGTGCTGCATTCAACTGTTTGTTTATAAACATCACAATTAGGCAACAAAAACTTCGAAAATGAGGTTTAGACGTAGATGAGTATTTGTATTGCTAGCACCAAAGAGAATCAACTTTCATTTCTGAAGGCATAAGGTCTGGCACCTAGAAACCTTGCACATAAACGGAACATAAAATCCACGGCCTGTCAAGTCCAAATCTATTTCTTGCCAAGGTACTTAAGCTTTGGGGGAAAAAAGACCATTTTTAAAAGGTGCATTTGGATACAAAAGTTTAAATGATTATCCTGGTATCCAAAGGAATGAGTATTTTTGAAGCTCTGATCACATACTTCAATGCTATGTTTGTAATTCTAGTGCCTTAAATTTTATACATTTTTGCAGTCTCAGGATTTCATTCCACACTAAAACTGCTTAAAATTTAAAGAGATGTACCTTTTCCTCTTTAACCCAATATCACAAATTTAATGGTAATGACAACATGGTAATTTCAGCGATAATGACAACATCCACTGCAGGTTCCTCACTGTCATATTGATTAGCATTTTGATCTCACGAGCAGTCTCAGGAATTTGTTTAATTTTAATTAATTGTGGGGCCAAATACACTCACGTGACTCAGAGTGGCAGTACTCTGCCCCAAGGATCTGAGGCAAAGTACACAGAACTCTGTGGAAAGACTGCAGTTGACTTTAATGGGCTTTGGACTGGATCCGTAGTATACGAGGCATATTCACTGACATTGACCAACTTCAGTCAACTTGGTAAAGACCTTTTGTATTTGGGCAAACGACTGTAGCTCTAGATCCAAAAGCCACTTCTGCTTAACACAAAAGATGAAGACAGACTTTACTGAAACGCATGCCAGGAAAAGACGTACGCACAAAAATACTCAGAAGTTTTAAGTCTTAAGCTTCCTGAGGTCTGGGGAGACGTGCAAGATTCCCAAGTGTCAACTGCCATCAAGCAGCACAATAAAAATGTTTTACTTTGGCAATTTTGTGTGACGCATGAACCCTCTTTGAACAGGTGTCCCCTGAAGACCAAGTACTTCTTCTGATGATTTATCGACAGCCAGTCCAGCTTACAAATGAAAATACTGTTAGGATTAATACATTTACTCTGCCATAAATCTCCAGATTATAGGTGGGAGAATGAAATGGCAAACAAATCCTGAAAACCCAAGCAGTAGAAATGTGTCTATCACCTCTGGATTCACATTCTCAATATTTCAGAGCAACAGTAACTGTGTTGCTGCTGTTAATCTTTAGCACAAAACCAATGTTTTTCTGTGTTGTAGCAATAGATCTGCGAGAATTCACCTCCAGAATTGGCACTTCAGATATTTTTGGGGTTTTTTTTTTAGTTTTCTTACCATTTACTTTTGTACAAGTGCAATGACTTGTCAGTAGCATGATTAGGTATTGCTCTGAGGTCCAGGGATTTTATTTTTTTTTTAATTATTATTTTTTTTCTGGGGACACCTGTGAAGTATTTAATTCACCAGATCAGATGCTAGCATACAACAAAAATACAGTATGCATTCAGTCAAGAAAGTGTGTGCAATAGATTTCCTTGAAAGGAAAGTGACACTGAGATCAGTTCTAGTTCAATGCAAGTCTTTGTAAACAGGCATTTAAAAGCTGGGTTTGGTATGTTTTGAGGGAGATCATCTACGAATTTTATTTGGGAGAGGAGTCACATCCCAGAAAGGTACTCTTGACAAAACTCCTCAGTTTCCTTCCTATTTGCTTCTCAACGATATTGTTCAATTCCTCATGTAACTAACATTCATTCTACTGTGTGAAGAAAAGTAATAGAGCAGGACAGCGAAGCTTCTATTTCTCATTCAGTTCCATCATGGCTCTGTCATAGATAAACCTGTATTTTGCAGTCACACGCTTAATAGTTAAAACATGCATTTTTGGTGTATTCCCACATAACAGGGCACAAGGCAAAAACCTGAGCTGAAAAAGCAATTAGTAAGTTGCCTAGCTGTCAGCCATTTATCCAGGTGCTTTGTGTGCCATGTCTGAGCACCCCACAAAGATTAATGTAGTCTTTCCAACACCTCTATTCAGGAGCAGGCTCATTTTCTAAGTGCAGATGAAATCCAAGGAAAAGCAAATTGCTCACACTGAGTCAAGACAGCTTGTCAGAGGTGAAAATTGAGTACAGGTCTCCGAGTCCCAGATGTGGTGCCTCAATGATCTTCTCTTGATGGCCATTTCTCCCAAACACACCCCTTTCCTCATCTCAACAGACAGGATTCTGTAACATTTGATAAACCAAACCAAACAAAACAAGTAAAGTAGAAATAAACAGCTGCAGTCCCTAACCAGTAAGTTCCACATTAGGATTAATAATGGCACGTATTAATGCATGGTTCTAGTGTGTTTTTTCTTCTCAGTGCTGAGTGCTACCACCATTGGTTATATGGCTGATAAATTATAGTGTAAACTACCTTTTCTACTTAGGAATGCCTTTCCCTTCCCCTATTCCCATCCCCTTCAAAAGTACCAAAAATCCCAAATGAAATAGCTATTTCAAATACTATTTAAATAGGCATTAATTCAATTAAAACCAAGCAGTAAGGGGGGAAGGTTTAGAGAGTCCTAAGGGAACAAGATCATTAGTGATCCCATACCTTCACTTGTCCTTGAGTGTTCTCAGAAATGCCAGTTTAAACCTTGGGCTGCACATAGGGTAATAGGCAGAAGAAATTCAATGGTCAGATTCTGCTTTTATTAAAGCCAATATCCATCTTGATGCCGGAAATAGTCGAGAAACAGTCCTCTGAGAGAGCTGTAATTCTGTACAAGCTGATTTTATTTCTCCTAGAAGACACAGGAAATTAGCTTGAGCAACCAAAACCTAAGCTGAGCTTAGCAAAGGAGTGGCTATGAATAGAAAGGAACAATATTCAGAGCAACTCAATCTCATCACACATTTTCCAGAGCTGGACTTTCCAGGTAACCATAAAGACTGCAGCTGATGTGCCAGCTCTAAACTGTAAGACAGTCTCTCTTTGATTTCAATGATCAGTAGCACAACTTAGGGAGGAGCATACCTATCCCATGTCAAACCCTACAACTAATCTAGGAACCTCGTGTGACTAATAGAGAGATATGGAGAAATTAATCCCATTCCTAATATACACCTCCAAAATAATACGGGCAACCCACTCTCTGATAGTTGGGGTTTTTCTCTCTTTGGTATCTTGACGAAGTTGGAAGCATGGACAACCTGCTTAGATTGAGGCCAAACTTTCAGATGACCACAGTTAGGAATGGTGAAGCCAGCTGACAGCCTTGGTAGGGTAGTTTGGAATCGCAGAAGAGAAATTAGAAAACTTAGAAAAAATACCATCACATTCAAACCTCCAAGACTTAGCAGCAACTGGGTCAGGGCTTTAGTGCAGGATTTAGGTTTTACAACTCTTTATACAATAGACTTACAAAGGGAACGGTTTTATTGTTCCATCTCACCTTAAGCTCAAAAACTGTCCCCATATGGCAGCAAGATGAAGACAAGAATTTAGGAGACTTATAAAAAAGATGAGATTGGAATGAGCTTACTGGCGTAACTCATTCCCTCTCTGCAATTATAGGCAAATGTATAGGTAATCCTGTTCACAAGCAGAAGTTTATGAAGTTATATGATAACTAAATTAGGATTTGTGCTGTATTAGATCAGTATTTCTGCTTCTCCCATTGGAAAGCTGTTATATTAATTTTTCCATTGGTACACACTGTCTTTTAATTTCCAATTAATTTATAATTATGGGCCACGTACGTTCATTTGGTTTTGTCTACATCAGTGAAAGCAAGAGAGACATGAACTCCTGTAACAGACAAGCTAACACACCAGTAGTCAGGACACTCATACTTGATCAGGCCATGAATCTGAGTACAAGTTACCATATTTTATGCAAACACTGTAAACTCAGGGCTAACAACTTTTCTAGGACTGGCATCCCTAGCTACCAGCCCCAGTTCTAGTCCCACCAAATTCTGCCTTGGATTGAAAGTATCTGTGCTGTAGAAAGTTTTATTGAAGCTTGGAGAACAAAGCTGTGGTTCTGATGAAGTGTCACTTTCCAACACACATACAAACCATTCTATGAATAATTCCTGACCACATTTATTACATAACGAAATTTTTGAAGGTACCTCAGAGAGTCTAATTATGTTTTCTGAGAGATGTCTTAGCTGCCTGAGTTTTCTGAGGTTATATTCCCAAGTAGTATGCCACATTCTATGCCCTATGATTTCCTGAGCAACTGAAAGCATTTTTGTTTACACTGTTATTTTTAGCTGGTGAGCAAGTTCAGACATTGCTGCCATCTTTTGATTGAAGTAGAGTTAGCTCCCTAAGGAGTAAGGAAACATTGGGACCATAATTGACAGATACATGCATTAGGCAAATGGAGATTATTTATGTAAAGAAGGGAGCACTTCTCTTTTAGTAAGAAAGAGCCAGAAGATAGTAAAGACCCTGTTAACTTTACACACTAGCTTCAACCACAGACTGGATTTGGTCTAGTACTGAATTTTCCTCACACCACTTGCAGTCATCACATAAAGAAAACAGAGTATTATGGAGATAATCCTACCTGGGAGACTGGACTGGGTACCTGGAGATGAAAAAAATCTGACCCTTTTCCAGAGCTGCTCACAGTTACTTTTCTCAAGAGCAAGAGTGGCGTGGGGGAAGAACTGTGACCCTGTGAGGTTAGGACCAGATCCCAAAAGCGTAGTTCAACCCCAAAAGGCCTGGTGAGCCACTAGAGAAGTGATGATTTATTTCCACATAAGTTTCTAAGTGTTCAAGGGCTGAGGATTATTTCCTCTTTGCTAAAGGTCAGCTTTTACACAACCTATTCACAGTGAGTTGCATTTAGTGCTGTGAGCAAGCACAGCTGAAGTGCAACACAAGAGCAAACAGAAGTAGGGACTCAATGTGAGCATTTCACCGAGACAAAAAAGCAACTTTCAACTAAACAGTTACAACAGCTTTATGTAGTAACTGCTCTTTAAACAAGCCTACACCGTGATCAGGGATCATCAAATTTGGAAGGAAGTTTATTTTTGCAAGCTGTTGAATGTGATAGGGTGTTTTTCTTTAAATCATAAATCTGCTGACTTTTGTGGAAGCTTTTGGAAACTATGAAACATGCAATTGTTTCAGTGAAGGATTTGCTGAAAAATGTCTGATGGTTATCTTTAAATTATTAGTTTAACTAAACAAGAGAGGTTGAATAGCCAGCCGTTGGGTAGATATTTTGCAGGGAAATACCTGGCTGTGTCTGCACCATCCATCTACACTTCCCAGCTCTCCTCAAAGCCCAACAAAAAAAGCTGCTCTGGGCCTTAATGAGCTCCTTGGATAAAAGTAAGTGATTTAAATGCAGTAAAAAAACACTGGGAGGAATCTCTTCAAATACAGAGTTAAAATAAGCCCCTTGCCTGGTCCAAAACCAATGCAGTGAATGATAGCTTTGGCTCATCACTAGAAAAGCAATTTAGTTCTCCTCTCTGTCTCCCAGCATCCCTTAAATGGTGACTGCAGGACCATAAGCATCTTGAGTTTTAATCCTTTAATGGCAGTCTCATATAAAGGAAAAGTGGATTCAGACTTGAGGTGAAAGGGACAGAAGATCTAAAGGGCATGTAAATTTTTTTTTCCCCTGTATAGTACAGGATTTCTCTTCAGTGTTGCTGCTGGATTTTAATTTTTAATTTTTTTTTTTTCCTCAGGGATAAAATTCACCTCATCAGAAAGAGTCAGTGGATGAAAATAGCACAGCCTCTCAAATCTACCTAAGTCCAAACAGTTAAATTTTATCTTCGCCTTCAATTATTCCTATTATCAATTAATCCAAAGAAATAATAATCACTAAACCACCCTTATCTGATATTAGCGGTAACAGAGCTTAATGTGCTTTGTAAGCACAAGCTCTGGCTCACAGCTGGTGTGGAACTGGCAAGCTGGTTTTATGCTCCTTTTGCTGCCAGAGAAGCTAAAGCAAAAGGGAAGTCATGCACTTGCTGTTAATTGTCCCAACCTCCAAAGAGACGTTGTCAGAGATCTCAGAAGGGAAGGACAGCTGGAAAGAGGAAGGACAGTAAAGGTAAGAGAGTGGGTTTTGATCCACCTCCCTGACAGTGTGCTAAGGACTCTGGGATAAGCAGAAGAAAAGACAGGTCAAAATAGATTATTTCTAAGCTTTTTTGAAGAGCAGGTTGGGAAACCATACACTGTTATTTTAAGAAAGAAAACCCCAAACAACCCAAAACCAACATATTTTGTTCTGATCAAACAAAATGAGCAGAAACTTTTCCATATAGATGAAGATGATGCTTAGCTGTACTGTAAATTCATCATAACATAGGAGAAAACTCCTTAGGCTAAGCATGCTGATGGCAATTTCTATAGGAAACAGCATGCAAGGGACCATATAACTATTATTCTGTCTAATCCATTTCAGGCCTCCAGCCCAACCACTTCAGGGTCACATAAGGAGGCTGGTGGTATCACACCGGAAGAAGAACTGAATGGATGCCTCAGGGCTTGAGTGACAGGCTTTTGCCTATTTGATCATCACACCTATAGCATTTGGTTACCTTTAAATAAGGCTGGAAAAGACCCCTCTCGAGATAAATAAGCTGTTATTTCTTGGACAACTCTTCCTGTTAGTTATAAACTGAAATAAACACTTATTCCTAGTATCTTCTAATACTATTCCCAAATGGCTTTTTATGAACTTTAGTATAAACTCTATTATTTTCAGTGTAGGCCAGCAACAAATTCAAATTAAATGGATATTCAATAAATCACTTCATAATGTGACCAAAACAATGTATTTGAGTTAGTCAAGCTAGTTCCTATGAAGTGACCTAAAACTTTGTCCAGGATTTATAACTTCTATAAATTGGCAGTGGTAGGAGTCAGCTGAAAAATATGAAACAATTGAATGCTTTTGTTACAAACACTTAACACTATAGTTTTCATTTCTTTTAAACAATCATGGCTATAAATTTCCCGCAGGAGACGTTATTTCCCACACAGTACAGAAATTACCTCTGGGACTTCGTTTTGCTCCAGACAAAGCACAAATTCTTTTGCAGTGTATGTGAATATCTGTGTGTGTGTGAATGCTGTTTACAATGCAATAGATTATTTAGCCTCCTGCAGTTTATGAATAATAGGCGGAAGTTCTCATTGCTTCACTACAATGGTAGCTTTCTGAAGTAGAGAAGTAAATCTATTTACCATGTCAAGTGGAGGCCAGCATTTCATTAACTACTTTTGTCAGACTGGGAATAACTGGGGAAGGGGGAAAGCCAAACACATGCTATGTCATGGAAGTGTCTTAAAAATGAAATAAAATAGTGCTAAACGGTACAGTTTATGGCTGACACAATGGCTTCATTCAATATCACGGGCGTTAAGTGTATTTCAGTATTGATGCTACAGGTGTAAGATGTAAGCCACCAGAAGAAAAGAAACAGCAAGTTGTTCAGTTTTTACTGCCTCTCACTCACCGCCACCTATGGCAAAGCTCCTTATTAAAAGATGGCATTATTTTCCTCAAGCCAGGGACTAGATTGCAGGGCTCAGTTTCCGGCTCTGTCACAGATTGCCAGCTCTTCCCAGCAGAGTCTCACAGAGAAATGACCTTCTCTTAATATATCTAGAATTTCTTTTAAACAGCTGAAAGAAGTGGAAGAACAGACTATGGAGTTGGGACGAAACACCTTGTAAATATGGAGTCCTTTTTCTAACCTTTCTTGCTCACCAATCACACCAAACAATCATGCAAAACAATCAAGAAAACACAGGAAACCACATGCAAAATCTATGCAAATGAGGCTATGAATATTAAATAATCATTATTTAATAATGATGATTAAAAAGGATCAGTTTCCTGGGAGAAATTACTACAATTAAAATAATTTGCCAATTCTAATATATTTAAAACAGAAAAAACTGTTTAAATGAAACATTACAGTTTCTTATCACTTGGTATCCCTATCTGGTTTTTTTAAAGAAAGCACGTAGTTTGAACTTTGTAATTTTGATTCCTTTTGAGCCACCACATTATTTTAAATAACACTACATACAAAACTATGTTTAAAAAATAAATCACAATGAAATTTAAAGATTTTCAGATTTTTTTGTCATGTGGGGAATTTCTAAAATTTTTCATTTCCCCACAGAAATTCTGTTTACTGGCCAAGAGTTCTGGTCCATGGGGACCACACAATGGGAAAACTCCAGAGAGTCAAAATGGACCAACTGAAAAGTGAGAGAAGATTAAGAAAACAATACACAAAAAGATGGAGAACAAAGCTGCAATATAAATATATTCAGACATATCAAATTGCCTGGATGACTGTCACTAATTCTTTCTGTTAAAGGCCTAGTGTTGGAAACTTCAGAATAGTGTAAGAATATCCTTTAGTGTGAAGGTAAAGGGCACAAACACAGTGTGGAGGGAAAACAACAGCTTGCAAACCCTGCTCATTGTACGTCAACATTATCATTTTTTCACAGTGATATGACCACTGTGTTATCACCTACCCTAGTCAGATAAAAACTTTCCCAGGACATTTCTGCAATAAAGAATTACAGAAATGATGAAGGCACAGTCATAAATCCAGGCAGGGAACAACACTGTGCTCCTTTCCTATTGGCTAGCAGAACCAGCTGTTGAGACCGATGTAATGTAAACTGCAGCTCTGTCACACATATTTTTAAGATGTAACGTCCCGGTCAAAGAAGGATACAGATTTGTTTATCTTAAAAAACCAGACAAGAACACTGACCTTGAGGAACAGGCCAAGTATAAAGTAGCATAAAATAACAAACAAAATATATGTCATATCTACAAGATTCATTCCTCAAGTTTATACATTAAATTCATGAGCCATTCTGGAGAGGTTGATCCTACTAAATGGTATAGAATCCAGATGTCAAGAAGCTGTCAGAGGAATTTTGGATGCTCAGCACCTTCCAGACTATTTCTGATTTATCTGAATTAGGTTTGCATAGTCAGGATTATACAAATCTGACAGATTGTGATCGGTCGTAATCCATGAACGTAGTCTGAATTCCAGCCCTCTAAGATTAAAAAAGCTGACATGGAGAAAACAAAATTCATCCAAAGTAGACCTGGCTTTCAATGCCTTTAGGAAAGAATACTATGGGAGCTGTTTTTGTATATTATTTATACCTGATAAAGCTTCAGGCACTTTAACTGATTGGCTTCCATACTAGGCATAAATTAAATATTCTTATGCATATTATTGTACATTTTTCCTACCTACAAAAGTTAAATGGCTATGCACAAAACAATGGCAAATCTGCAGCAGGCACTCAGGAACACCTCATGTCTAGTTTGGTAAGTCACATCTCTATCTTTTGGACTTCATTAACAAATGAAGCATTATGAACACTGAACAATAAAGACTGGATTGCAATATCCTTACCTGCACTGTTCTCAACTTCTGAACTACAGTCAAAGTTCAAAGACCCTTCCAAACACCTACACTCGCTGCAAGGTGTACTTTGAGTTAGGTAAAATTTATCCCCATAAAGAGAAAATTCCTGTTTTCAAGATTTATGAGGCACTTAAACAGTGATAAAGTTTGTGCTAACCCACTGCATAGGAGTGTATCTGACCTTTGGTGAACTCGAGGGCGTGTATTATATTTCAGAAGTCCCAAGTCTGTGGTGGGTTCAATAAAGGCCTTATCTCTTTTGAAATCAATTACAACATAAAGAGATATATTCACATTTTTTTAAGCAACACGTATTACTTAGAGAAAAATGACATTCTATGATATTGCAGGAAAATGGGAGAGAAGACAAAGTATGCTTTTTTTTTTCATTTGAAATTCCTTGGTATGAACATGAATGGCATGACAAAGAGACAGACATATGAAAAGAAGCAGGGCATGGCAAGTTATTGAAACTTTTAGATCAAGGAGTGCAAGCTCTGTATCAGTCACTCCACAGCCTCTGTTTCAAGTGATACTGGAACTTGTTGTATGTTGCATATCTGCTTCACACTTCACATACTATAAAGATCCAAGGCACAGGAAACAAGATTCACAATGAGAGAAGGGACCAGTGTTCAAGGATTTCATCAGTTTTGTGTTGATTTGATTTACACAAGGCAATACCAAACCACAGGTACTGCTCATCAGTCCACAAAGGAAAGCAGCAGCACACTTCAACCACTTCTTTGCCAAAGATAGAAAAAAAAAAAAAGACACAAGGGCACAATAGTTTCAGAGTATGAAATGTTTGGTATGGAAATAGTAGTTTTCCAAAGATCTTTTTTTTTTGCATTAGGTAATTCATATTCCAAGTAGTGACTATGCAGAGAGATAGACACCTTACAACGTAACATAACACTCCAGATCATAACACTCTATCGATTTCTGGGTAGAAAAGGTGAGCCTGTGGCATTGAGTCAGAATAATTAGCACAGAAATTCTTACAGATCAGTGTGGCAAACCGAGCTGTTGCCAATACGCTTGTCCTATTCATTCCCAAATAGCACAGAATCTGCCTAGTGAAATAACACTCTAAAAAGATCAAGTTTTAAAATGTAGCCTCTAATCCACTTACCACTTTTTTCATTTTTTTAAAAAAAAGGAAAGTGGACATGATTGCTTGCTCTGTTTTGTATAAGTGAGTGTTCAGGCTGATGTATTACGCAGCACAACGAATCAGGAATTGCTTGTAGTGATTTATCTTTACGCAGAAAGAAAAAGTTAATCAGTACCGTTTATCTTGTTGGAGAGAACAGTTAACTGTACACTTAATTCTAAACCAACACAAACCTCTATTGTGTTCAGCTATAACAAAGTGTATAAAACCCACGCCACGAGGTTCAGGCAAAGACGTCAGCAGAACCGCAGAGGTGTTCCCTGCAAGAGATCTGAAAATCAGGAAGGCTGGGAGCAGAAAGCAGGAGCCTGAACCCCAGGCATAAGCATGTACTGAAGGCATGCTCTTTCCCAAGTCCATCTTTTAGTGGAAATAGCAGAACAGCTTGTCAGAACTGATATAAAGCTTAAGAAAATTGGAAAAATATTCTAGAAGTGTGACTAATATATTTCTCACAGTCAGGGCAATATTTTGAACACGTGCGTTCCTTCTAAAAGGAAATAAATGGTACTTCAGGAACCATCCTATGATGTTTTGCTGCTAAGTATCTAAAAAGGCACTAAAAGAATCCTTACAGCACCCACTTCATCTCACAGAACTGCAAGTGTTAGAACTACACAGGTCGGTATAGTTTGCCCCATCGCTGTGATTTTTCAAACCTTGAGCTCAGTTTTACTTGCTCTATTAAGTAAATCACATTTACTTTATTTGTAATATATGTAGCCTTTTACTCTGAAAGATGTCAGTGTTTCTCTGAAAGATGATTAACAACAACTCTTAGAAGTGGGCAGCTAAATGTCCCAGTTCTACAGATAAGGAAGCTTAAACAAAATAAAGACAGGGCCATATAACTAACAAGAAGCAGGGGCTAACTCCTGCAGAGATGAAAACGGGCCCCAAGAACCAGACCTCTCAGTCTGATTTCTAGCACAGTGATATTCAACACTGGCAGTCTGCAGACTGTTTCTAAGGAATATAAAACTGTCACAAATAATTAAAAAATAGGCTGCCAGTTGGTCTAAATTCTGCAGGTTTCTACTTCCACTGTCAATCTACATTTTAAAAGCTGACAGGTTGAAGAAGATTGGAAAACAGTTAGCTCCTTTTTGACCTTGACACTTACTGTGTTTTTTATTTTAGATGGATCCTCATCTTCACAGAAAAGCTGAAACCGCTCTGGTGAACTGTTTAATTTCCAGGTTTTGCCAAAAATGTGTTATTTTTTTAGGAAAAGATGTAAAGAGACTCATAAAAAATGACTTACGTAAAGAACTTTGAAACACATAAAAAAAAATCCTTCAGAATGACTAAATTTCTTGTATAGCAGAGGGAGATTTTCAGAATGAATCCTGGTCAGCTGGTAAAAAATTACGTTCATGATACAATGCAACTTGTGATTGGAGGGACCTGGACTGAAGGATGTCCTATGTTTATCCTCTCAGATGGGCAGAGATAAGAAGGGTTGCAGAGACTTGGAAGGGTTGCAGTTCATTAGTGACTGTGATCACAGTTCTTGAAGATTTCTGCCCATTGAACCTTACAGATGGTTGCACAAGCTGCACAAGAGTATTTATAAGAAGAGAACACTTTCATAGTATTAAGCTAAGAAGCATTAAAATTTGATCATTTACTTCAGTTTTGATATTTTATAGGTTCATACAAATGTAACACATGTCCTATTTGGGGTCCCTTTGAACTGCCAAGACAGGACTGAGGGGACTAGAGGAAGAATCAGTCTCCAATGCTAGCTTGGACTTCATTAAACATTTAACTAGTTAAGAGTATATTGCCCTGTAATGAAAGGTGTGTTCATGAGAACACTCCCAAACCGAGTTTAGACCAGTTACCTCCAGTATCGATAACAATGTCACCCGGGGACCACAGAGCCAAGTTTCTTCAACAGGTTATGTAAGCTATGCAGAGCTCTAGATTATCAGTCCCAAGGTATTTGGTTTAAAGCCAGGTCAGTCTAAATGACGTACATCTACATCTGACTACAGTACAGATACACTTAACAGTACAGAGAAGAAATAGAACCTGTACAATTCAGGATGTTCAAAGAAACCCAAAATCCCAAGGAAATGTACAGTGGAGTCTTTCACGGTGGAAGTGTTGATGCTCTCACAGTGCAGGAGCTTGTAAAAGAAAGCATGCAGGTCAAAGATCAGGGAAAAAAAATAGTCTCTACCCATGTTAGTCTCAATGATAAATCCTCTAGCTCAAAGCCCCACTGAAATCATGGATAAATTATATTGCTAAATTGAAATTACTGTTGGACATGGTGGTCAATTATTCCACAGATTCCCAGTGGGTTGAAGTTTTCCAGTGAAACTGCTATTTCTACAAAAGAGATGCTAGAAATGTGCATTATGCAGCGTAAATGCTATTGAAATTGATGCCAAGAAAAACAGTTGTGCCTGGCTGACATTGAGATAATTTGGCAAGGTACAGAAAAGTTTTACTCTACGTCCCAATTTATTGCTGTGTATACAAAGATATCCCATAAGCCAAAAGCTACGTTAAACTATAACAAGTTTATATTTTATACATAAGAAGGAAAGGTGACAAGGAAACAGAACATTTTTCAGTATTAAAGCGTGTGATGAGAAACTATTTTGTACCAGAGTACAACCATTGGAATGCTTTTGTGGTAGAGAACTTTTTGTTTTGGTAAGTTTTAAAGCCTGTAGGTCATCTGGAGACTGTTTCCAGCTCAGGAAGTTTTTGAGCATGTGGTTAGACCACAAAGTGATCTAAAACGTTTTAAGAAAATGTGGTTTCTTTTTCCTCCTAAATTTCTTTATGTCACATTTGTCAACAAGCACATCACTGCTCAAATGGCATGTAATCCCACAGCAAACTGCCTTTAGGAGTTGAGATTCCGTCTGTCAAGCTCATCTAAGACTCTCCTAAAACACATGCTCTTCTTGATGGCCCATGCATCCCTCATCACGAAGCTACACGAGCTTCATCACCACGCTGCTCTGAAACATTGTCATTGAACCGATGCTCGATGACACAAAGAAGGCAAGGTATTGTTTCACGAAGTTCAAGATCAGTAAAAGACTCCTGAATTATTCTACTAGCAGTGAGACAACTGCAATTGTTTCATCAACAAGTAAAATACTTGGTACAGCAGTCAGTGAGAGAGGATTACTTTTTTATCCCTTGACCAAAACACCTGAATTACTCTAGGAAAGACTGTCAGTGTGCTAAGCATTATAAGGAGCAGAAAGCAAGAAAGCCTTTCCTATGTTCTCAAAACAACTTGGACTTTCACATACCTTCTACGGTCACTATCCCTGGTGAAAATCCATTTTGCTAAACTCAGCTATTCCAAAATTATGAGGAGGGCTTAAAAAAATTATGGGATTGAGAAAAATGGTAAGACTGTAAGAAAAACATCATTGAATACTGAGGTCATGGAAGCTGGCTTACTAGTGGTGATGTACTGCTTTCAGTCTGAGGGAGGGCAAGCAGAGTGCAGGAGTACATGTCCCTGTTGGCCTGATCACCATCTGGTTCAGCTTCTGAGACAAACTCTTCCCTCCAATTAGTTCCTCTAATTTGAAAAAAAAAAACCAAAACCCAACATTCAAAACAAGTTGGAATTGAACCATAACATTAAAACTAGTGATGCTGTACTTCCAAGAATAAATAACATTTACTTCCAATAAAAGATAAACAGAATAATGTTAGTTTGCGTTTGCATATTGATTTATACTTATGAGAAGTTACACTATTGCTTGTCATAATGAGTCCAATTTATGACAGTCACTTTGTAAACTGTCACCTAATTCTCTCTATAGCAGAAAATTAGTTAGCGTGATGTAAGTTACCAAACGAAGCTGTCTACACAGTCCAAATATAGAGTATTACATTTTTGCTTATTTGAATAAATAAAGGCAATAAAACGCCAACAATTCACAGAAACAGAAAATAGAGGCACTGAGTACACAAATGTATTTTACATCTAACCAGCTGTATAATAATTTGATGGATCCCAGATGCTGCAGAAAAGCAAGGCAAGAGTGCAGCCGTGCAACTTACTTGAAACGGATATATATTATTTAAATGTATGCCTGTAATAACAATGTGATGGACAGGGTATGAGTTTCAGACTGAGTTTACTACACACACCGGAAACCATAGTCCTGTCAGTAAGCTGCCTCACTGGTCAAAAGTGAAAGGTGCTCTAATATTTACAGTGAGAAAATAAGACTTTCCCAGATAGTCTACAAGAAAAAAACATCACTTTTTTTTTTTTTTTTTCCTTCCAAAATGCATCAATTATAAAGAGTCCTGAAGGAGGAGCTGAGCTCCTGCATTCATTCAGGACACTCTGAGAACTTTCACAGAGTAATCTTCACACTGGAGCTATGTAAACAAATAAAATCCATAAAGCACTTCAGACCTGACAGAGCTAAATGGCACAGCAAAAGGTATGAGGAAGGTTGGTCAAAGATTCATTCACACTGAAAGCCTGAGCTAGCAGTGATAAGGCAGGGCATAGTAAACAGGGGAACATGGAGAGTGGGAATGGGGCAGAAAGAATATCAAGAGCTGTGAGAAGGGAAAGGCTCCAGATTTTCTCAAGGTGACAAAACTCAAGAGACACCAGACATGTTCTCTGGCTACAACTTGAAAAGGATTTACAGAAAGACCAGGCTTTTCTAATACTTTCTGTTTACATGAAGTCACTTATGCTGTCTTCTATCTACCTGTAGAATGCCCTGCTATTTGCAAAGTTCAGCAGCTTTATCTGAAGGTGGTAAAGGAAAGGAAAAAAGAGATTTTGTGCTACATCTCTGCACGGAATCCATTGTTTTGGCTTTTAAATAACCCGGAAGAAAAGCCTACAGATAGAGGAAATCTTAACACGGCTGTCTTACCTTTTGTTTCATGGAGCTATAAAAATGAGGGGTCTTTTTTAGCTTATTTATCCTAGTTTTGCATTTGTGCTGAAAGCAATGTTGATAATACAGGGATTTTTCAGTTACTGCTGAGCAGTGCTTACACAGAGTCAAGGCCTTTTCTGCTTCTCACATCACACCACCAGCGAGTAGGTTGGCAGTACACAAGAAGCTGGGAGGGAACGCACAGGGGACAGCTGATCCCAACTGACCAAAGGGATTTTCCATACCATAAGATGTCATGCTCAGCAGTAAAAACTGGCGAAAGAAGAAAAAAGGGGGTTGTTAGAAGTGATGGCATTCATCTTCCCAAGTAACTGTTATGCATGATGGTGTCCTGCCTTCCTGGAGATGGCTAAACACCTGCCTGAGAATGGGAAGTAATGAATTAATTATTTTGCTTTGTTTGTATGTACAGCTTCTGCTTTGCCTATTCAACAGTCTTTAACTCAATGCACAAGTTTTCTCACTTTTACCCTTCCAGTTCTTTCCCCTATCCCACTGAGGGGAGGAGAGAGTAAGCAGCTGTGTGGTACTTCGTTGCCAGATGAGGTTAAGGCAGGATAGATCTTTCCTCCATTAGCCTATTTTATTAAATTAAATAATATCCTATGACAATAAATCTAATACCACACCTCACTTAGGACTCCCCCAGTGGAACAATGTACTTTTAGCTGTACTTTTCAGCAGATACTACCTGCAGAGTCATCATTTCCTCAAGTGCAGCTCACAGATGTTCTCAAAACTATCTTCAACCTGTTGCATCACATTTGGCAAGGGGATGGCTACAAGAAGTCATTGCTCCCAGCCTCCTACTTGCTGCTCTGCCAGAGTTTACCATAATCCCAGCAAGGATGATGCTGAATGGGACATGTGCTGTACTACTGGAGTCTAGGGCTTATTCACTGAAAAATCACAAGTTATCTTCATATGTGAGAAAATAAATTGTAGAAACTCAGAAGCTGCTACATTACTGCATTCAAATTTCCTGTCTGAAGGAGTATCTGGACTAAAGGCCATGGGCATCTACTGCTGGAAACCACTGTAACTACTCCTGCAAAGCTACCACCTTGAAAAGCAGCAGCTCAGGTAGTGTTCCTCATGCAGCGGAAGAGATGAAGAACTTGACTGTTACCCTCCAGGTAGCCCAAGATGCTGAGTAAGCACCCAAGCAGCTGGCACACACCAAGCTCTGCACCATCACTGCTCTATTGTTTGCATTGCTATCACTGAAAACAGGAACATTACAGCGTGACAGACAGAAAGCTTAAAAACACAGAGGGCATACAAAGTGGAAGTCTCGTAAAAAAAAGATGAAATGTAAAAATAAAAACCATACAGAAATACCAGTGATTGCTCATCACTGTTGCATTTCCTAGTTTACAGGGTTTGCTAAAAAAGGCTGTAGGTAGTTGCAGGATTCACCTTCAAATGGCATAGATTATAGCCTGCACACATAAGCTAAGGTACGTGTGTGTTTATGTATATAAGTAAATTTGGTTGAGAATATACATCAAATTGATAAAAAAAAACCCAAAAACAAACACATAAAAATTCTTCCATAATCCAGGACTCAATGATGCTTTCATTTTTTTTTATGATTCTCATCTTAGCTGGGAAACTTGTATGATCTGTTCTTGTCATAATTGATTAGACAGGTTCATTCGTTACTTCATTTTGTTCCATTAAGTACTCTGAACATCATTTCTAAAAGCAAACCATTGTAAAAGTGGAGGTTTTTTTAGACCTGAACCTGCGTGCAGACTCACTCTGAGGCTGTTGCAGGAGATACTCTGCCACAAGGTCCGAAACCCCATTCACAGTGGTTCTCACATCAGCAGGATTACATGTATTTATTATGTTATGCACATGGTTAAGTCTTTTGCAGAATATGCAAATCCAACACTAAATCTTCCATGAGAAGTGAAGAAAAAAAGACCTCTTCTCAGGTGAGAATGATAAAATAAATGGATTAGCTAAAAGGATTAGTGACAGTCTATTATATATCCTAGTAGCCTTGTTTAAGGATTTATTCATGCTACCATTCTCCAAAAAAACCTCTTCCCAGTAATGATTAATTTTCAGGCTCTGTATAAAGTCTTCAATGGATTCAAAAATATCTGCATATCATGCTTCACTTTTACTGGAATTCTAGCCATGAAATATAAGACCTGCTTTAATTCAACCAGTGCACAGACACTACCCTTACGGGGAATGATTAAGCTGACAGTTTAAGAATACAGTGTGGGGCTTTGACAGCTTTCTTCATATTGTGGCATTTAGTTTGGTTCCATATACATGTAATTTTAAGGAGCTTTATTGTTACAGAGTTGGATCTAGAACATAAAACGCTGGTGGGTTTTATGAGCCTGTGTGGACTACCCAAACAAAAAAATCCTTGTAGTAGGCAAGTTCAAGGCACTAATACTCATGAATTTTAATGGATAGGCCAGCATACAGATGTAACACAGCCCTGTGCTGAATAGGCTCGTGTTTTAATGTGTTATCACTGGCTGAATTCTGAGGAAAGATGGAGTGGTTGAGACATGTGCTTTAGATCAGGAAGATGTGCATTTTCTTCTCACATCTACAGTAGCTTGTTCTGGCCACAGTACTGAGTGTAGGATACAGAGAACCAGGAAACCCGGATGGCCAAAAATCTTACTTATATCTGCAGACTGCAGTTCACAGTAATTTCCCCCCCAATACTATCGAATTCTAACTGAGCAATAACCAAAGAAAATGTTCTTTTTGGGTCCTACAGCCAAATGATCTCAAATGAAAACTGATGTTCATACACTGGATGTCCCATTCATCTATCTCTTTCAAATGTCAGGTCGTCTCTTGGTCTCTGAGGTTCTTTGAACAGTAAAGCTCCATCAAATCAAATAAGTTAAAGTCCCATTACTCTTTGTTTTGCAGGGTTTTTAAAAGAACACGAGAACATCTTTCTGACATCTAAATACTAGCATCTAAATTCTAGCATCAAAAATACTGTTTGTTACATACCCATGAAATTAGATGCCTATGAAATACTGACCCCCCCAAACATCTATTTTATTACAGAAAACCAGCATTTTCTGCCTTCCTGAGCATTTCATTGTTTCCTCCCTTCCCCTTCTCTAAAATGCTACCTCACCTATCAGACATCTAGTTCTGGACTACTAAGCCTGTGCACATGCACATGTATGCACACACATTTTCATTGTTCATAAAGAAATAATTTTCATTACATGAACCAGCCTGAGAATATTAAGTGTCTCTCACAGTTGACCCTATGTCCTGAGACAGCTGTGGCTTTTAGAGCATGGTCACCAGCCAAACTCAGAGTTCATACTGTAATTTTATGAAGCTAATGTTTTTTTCTTCTCATCTGTAACTGACATGTTCTCCCGAGCTACAGAAAATGCTGTGTGCGGGTAAACCTGAGAAGAAAATAGGTCAAGTACCATGGTTTTTTTATAGGAATGAAACGCTCTGACAGGATTTTCGTGAAAAAAAAGAATAACAAAAATTGAATGCAAATATCTAAAAAAAATAATCTGTCCTATTTCTCTGATTCTAATCCTATAGCAAAATATGCAAATTCTGCTTTATTTCCGTTTGATTTGGGCCAAACCTATTTCAAGAACACACTTAACTCAGACCTTGCAGACTCAAGGATCACAGTTGGATTAATCTGAATGATCTGTCCTGTTTGTAGCCCACTGTAGCTGTCTTTGGAGATGAATGAGCAATGAAGGAAAAGGCTGCTCCCTGAGGGCTGGGATACAGGAACTCCACACTTACTGGCTATGGGTAGGCTATGAGTTAACCTGCCTGGGACAGATACAACCTCTGCAGAAAAAAAATTCCTTCTTCATTCACTTCTCCATTTGCTGGGATATCTCTTTTTTCTAGGACATCCCAGCTGCTGCTGCCAAACCAGATGTTGTCTATGAGCAACCTAAGCATGGCTTTGCCTCGACTAAGAGCAGCAGAGTTTTGGCAATCCACACCCCCAGCTGGCAGGGGAAGTGGGTCAGCTTGCTGAGGGACTCAAATGCACCTCGGACACAACCGTAGGGTGCAGCGATGGGACGTCCCAGAAGTTAACGTCACGTCTTGCTTGTGAAAGTCTCCTCCAGATTACCCTCCTCATAGCTCAAGAAACATATGTCTGTGGTCTTGATTGTAAGAAGATTTGGGTGTGTGGTACTGATTGTAAGAAGACTTGAAGGTACTGGTGGATGAAAAGCTGGACATGAGCCAGCAGTGTGCATGTGCAGCCCAACTGTATGCTGGGCTGCATAAAAAGAAGCATGGTCAGCATGTCAAGGGAGGTGATTATCACTGTCCACCCTTCTCTGGTGAGATCCTGTCTGCAGAAGGGCCACAAAAATCATTAGAGGGTTGGAACACCTATTCTATAACACAGGCTGAGAGAGTTGGGGTTGTTCAGCCTGGAGAAGAGAAGGCTTTTGGAAGACTGTAGTGTAGCCTTTCAATACTTAAAGGGGGCCTATAAAAGATACGGAGCCAGTCTTTTTAGTGGGGTTTGTTGTGGCAGGACAAAGGGTAATGGTTTTAAACTAAATAAGTGTAGATTTAGACTAGGTATAATGAAGAATTTTTTTACAGTAAGGGTGGTGAAGCACTGGAACATGTTGCCCAGAGAGGTAGTAAAGGCCCATCCCTGGAAATGTTCAAGGTTAGATTGCATGAGACTCTGAGCAACCTGATCTATTTAAAGCTGACCCTGCTTACTGAAGGGGGCTGGACTAGATGACCTTTAAAGGTCCCTTCAATACCTAAACATTCTATGATTCCGGGCAGCTCGGAGTGTGTGGAAAACTGGCCACATCTGTGCAGATCCTATGAAGGTGTGTCAAAAGCCAGTTGTCCAAGAAATGGGCAAGGAGTTTCCTGAACTAGCTGGGGTGTGGTTAGGAAGCCAGCTCCATTACACAACTTAACATGAGTTCATTTATCCTTTTAAGTCAATTCTTATGCAGTTTTCTCTCATCATTAACTGGTGTTTATTGCAAATCTCCTTGCAGCCTAATTCTCCTCTGAAAGCAAGGTCAGATACGCGTATGACAAGTAGCTTATTCTGTCACGGTAGGGATATGAGTAAGTCAGAGTGAATATCTTTGTCGAGGGGGTAGGAGAGAGGATACATACCTTAGTAAGCTATCCACTGAACCCTAAGCACTGTATAAATTAGCCTACATGGGTCACTCTATCTTTCTGTGCCACTATCTGTCACATTAATTACCGGGGGAAGGCAAAAGAATGTATACATGAAAGATGTCAGCAAAACGGGGTTTTTTTGCCTGCTATCAAGTGGGAGTAGAATTTGAAATAAACTTCAGGCAATAGAGGCACAGCTCCCTGGACAGACCGCTCAAGGTTGCCAGGGAAATTAACTGAGAACAACACAGACATAGGCTCACTAAAATTGCCTTTGTTTGGTGATTAGGTTATTTTAAGTCTCTCAGGAGATTCCATTCCACTTAAATGTAGAGCGATAAGACACATTCAATGATACTCTGAGAGCAGTCGTGTCTGGAACAGCAACATACACTTCCCTTTTCTTCCCAGTTTGAGATTTGTGGTGCCTGTGACCTTCACTAGAGGGACACGCTCTGTAGGCAGCAAAGGTGAGAAACAAGGCTGGAACACAGTGAGTTTCCCTGAACAACAGAAGGTGATGAGCTCTGGCACCGGTGAGAAATTTTGCTAAAAGCCAGGTACAAAAAGAAGTAACTTTCCAGACAGCTGTGACAGAGGAAAAAGAAACATTTGTGGTAATCACTGGTCCTTCCTTACACAACATTTCTAGCAGTTCAGCTATCTCTGGTTACAGGTGACACAGCCTGAAGAACTGTGGAGGGATTGACTCTACTCTGCTGCTTCAATTAGCTGACAAGCAGTGGGGTAATGCTCCACCACACCCCATCACTGCCACTGTTTCTGACCGTTACAAACTGGAAGCCATTTCTTTGTGATTGATTTTCTGGAGGTCAGACTGGAACTGTTCATGTACCTCGAAGCTGCATCTCTGGAAGATGACCTCTAGATCCATTATGGACTGCAGTTTCTGTCATTGGCAGCAATCGATGTCCAGGAAAAGCTTGTTTAGGAGAAAACTTTGTCCACTACTGTTTATAGTGCTGAGGACAGCAGCTCTAGTCAGTCAGGTAACACCGCTACCTTCCTTATCCCTTCTGCTCCACTGCAAAATCAGACTTTCATTTGCAATGGACTTTTCCACCATTGTAACACAGAGCAAGTGTAGTGAAATGACACATGTAATTACTGGATAGAAAACTCTGTTACAGAAGAGTGAATAGACCCAGATTTAGGAAGAGGGGGAATGAAAAGTGGTTTATTTCCCTTTGTCTCTGTGAAAGAGCATATCAGACCCAAGCCAGGCTAGAAGAGGAATTTCAGGTGCATAAGTTAGAAACCTAACACTGCACCTGACACTGAAAGTGACTCCAAGGCATTATGTACCAGAGAAGACGATAAGAAAAGGAAATAACCATGATACAAACAGGCTCTTAGTCAATAAATGAAATCTTGCCCACTAGATACCTCACCCAAGACATCACTAGGTAGAGGTTTAAAAGGTTGATGGTGAAGGAAAAACAAACAGGAGAGTATGTCTGCCTAGCAATTCTGGCCAGCCACAATATGCCCTCTTGAAAACGGAAATGAATATGCCAATGAATCGTATCTCTGCTGAGGGGACCTCTGATGACAGGCTGGTTGCAGACGGAGTGAAAATCACACCAAGGTAAACAGGAAACTCGACCTGGAACAGGAATCCAAGAGCCAGCAGCACTGAATGAAGGTCAGTGACTAAATACAATCAGGAAAAGGCACCAGCAGTAGTGGTTTATGTATACCTCACACTGGTGAGCTACAGGACAAGCTCCGAGGTGAGTGAAGGTGAGTGGAGACGAACCCAAAGACAAGTACAAAGCGGTGACAGACAGCAAGCGTAATCCATCCTGTGCAACCATCATGACCCAGAAAAAGCCTCAGCTGTCTGCTGGTGTATCACAAGAGAACTGTGAGAGGGGAAATGCCCAAATACCCAACTGAATTCAGGCAGCAGCTACGAGACAAAAACAAGATGTTACTCTGAAATCATCCAAGCAAATCTACTCGTGTTGCAGATTTGGATGTTTAAAAGAAACCTGTATCAATTAATCCTACATCCTGCAGTCTGATTAGCTATAGAGGATGCCTCCAGCAAACAGTATCTAGTAGCCTAAATTAACTATAAGCTTTTACAAAGAGAGGCCATGGTAGAAAATCCAATCCAGATGCACCCTTAACTAACTCAAATTTTCTTTCCACCCTGCTGAACATTCAACATGTACTGAATTTAAGTTCCGTGATAAATCACAGCAATTAAAAATAGCAGTTGCGTTTACACGAGAACAAGAATTCTGAGATAATTATTCTGAAAGTTGGAAGTGGAACCAAGCAATCTGGCTAATTAGCTTTAAACTCACTCCCACTTTTTGGAGTCAGATTGGAAAGGATCTGAAGGATTTGAATTTCAGAAAGTGTTGCTCAAATACTTAAGCTTTAACACCAGTCTGAAAGTTCAATACGTGTCACAAACCACTGTAATAATAATGATGGTGATAATAAAACTTTGATAGCATCCATCTGCCCATTCCAGACAGCTGAATCATTTCCAATGTTTCTCGAGAGCCAGCAGTGACATGGATTTTTATACACTATATCACAGACAGTATATGCAGGGTCTGCAGTCGAGACCTTTCTGTAATGACGTCAAAGAGGTTGTGCAGCCAGCTCTTAAAATTGCTGCAGGCTTGTCCTAATGACATTAGGATATAACAAATGAGGAAAGGAAGATATGTATATCAATGTTACAATAACAAGCAAGGACAGCACACTTAGCTCTGGAGGCAGCACTTAGGTTATCCTCCATAGAGTTGCTCTCTAAAGTTTACATCAGTGGAGGGGGTGGGGTGTGAATCCCACGACAAAGGGGCATAACTCAGCTAGAGGACATTTCAGCATGAAGCCTGGAAAAAAAAAAAAGTAGTAAAGAAAAGGGCATTGGAATTGTGAAGATAGAACTTAAACAAGAAACTGTAAGGTGAAGAGACTTCAGGAAGATGTTTCAGTTGTCTGTTAGTAGAAGTAAGACTCAAGTATACTGTTAAGAACAGTCTGTAAGACACAGCTAAGGACTTTTCCCAACAGCAAATTAAAAATCACAAAGGAAAATGATCAAACAAAATATTCCAAGAGCACTTGTGGGCTGCTGGCAGAGATGAACAAGGCGGTTTGTTTCAACCCTGGTGATAACCTATGATAACCTACATACAGCCACATCTACAGGTGACCACATCTGAGCTGGAGCTTTGCTGGTACATGAAAAAGAGTAGCAGTATCCAGCTTTTTCCCTAGCATGCCCTAGAAACCTAAGCACTGCATCTCTTCCCTGATGCACCTGCACCTCTCAGACCTCTGGATAAGGTGGGAAGCTCATAGCAAGTATTCATAAAAAAGGGTGCAAGAAGGCCCCTTTCTTAGCAGAGGGCAGATAAATAGTAGAATGTGAGTCCACAGGTTTTATAGGAGTAAATTTAAACCAGGACAGTTTTTAGGAAGCTTTGATAGGTAATCTTGTATTTTAAAGTCGAAACTAGTAAGTGGTTGACAGAATTCTGACAATACATGTATCTCTGTGCTGTGATGGGGGGGAAAAATCCCAGACAAACATACTGGATCTTTATCAGTACTTGTGAAATAAGATGTAGATGAGTTCCTAGTGCAAGTAGGTGCTCTATTCCAAGGCATGGAATGTTGCCATTTGCACTAGGTAAATATATTCACATAAATGAGGCTACTACTGTTTGTATGAAGTATGTTAATATATCTGTGTTATTTTCTTTACCTCCAAGATATCCTGTGTTTTAGCCAGTCACATTAATAATAGTGTGAACATTCAGAGTTACTTTATGACCTTATTTAATTTTTCCTTTATATTTCCACTCGACTTGCAGTACTCTAGATGTATCTCTCAGTATAGGTATAAAGTTCAGCACAATTACACTTAGTTGTAATTACCAAAATTAAAAAGCTAAATTTTTATTCCCTGTGCTTTTACTTGTATCTTATCTTCAGGAAACCATTAAAAAGAATGAAATTAAAAACACCATTTAGAAGTTAAGTTTGGTAATGTTTTCAACCCTTGCTTGTAATGATATCTAACTGTATCATAAAAACATGCTTTTAAAAGTATTTTTACTTACTGTGGGTTGTTAAGTCTTGAAAGGAGCACTCCAGGGACACTGAAAGGTTCTGGATCTTTAGATCTGAGGAATGAAGAACAGAAGCATTACCACATTTGAAGGGATGAGGTATCTCCAGGTGCTATATTTCAGTGTATGATACACTAAGAAGTTTCAGAGAGACAGAGAATTGTGAATGCTTCCCTGAGATTATTTTAAGGGGGGGGGGGAACCCCCAGAAATCTATTTTTCGGGGTACCAGCACAGACTGACAGGGTGCAGTGTGGGCTGGCAGCTCCCTGGGGCCCAGCAGGATAGCCCCAGAAAATAAGTAAATAAACCCAAAGGTGCAACCTTCTTGGGATCAAACTACTGCAGGTGTTTTTCTGTCTCCCTTTAGTTTAGTTATTACCATCTGCTTTTCATCTATAAACTCATCTCATTTGAACACACTCCACCATGCTGGTGGCAGGGTTACGCGGTAGAAGACAAGTAGCAAAATATCTTCCTTGCCTTGTGCTTTTTCTCTGTTTTGCCTACTTTCTGTTGTATGATGTCCTAAGACAAGCAACTCAGGAAAGCCCCCAGAGTCTGTTCTATTTTGTAAGGCAGTAAACTTAGATTGATTTCTGAGACAGACTAGAGCAATAGCAATTTTTATGATAAGCAATGATTCTGATGGAAAATCATTTCAAAACTCAGGTAAAGATACGGAAGGAGACAACCACAAACTAAAACTGTCAGACTTCAGGGTGACGATGTGAATTGGTTTTAGTTCTGGTGAAAGATTATGCCAACACAAGAACTACTCCCACAGCTGCCTGGGGGAATGAAAACCAGATGCTTTTCAATCGACAGGACCGACAAACAGCGTGCGCTTGATGCCACGGCTACACTTGGCCTGGAGACAGAATCACAGCCAGGCAGCACACACACCAGAAAGTTTCCTGTTACAGGAACACTTGTTCTGAACTTCTTCCAACCCTCCACCGATAAAGTGGCAGATAGGATGAGCAAATGCTTCCATAATGATACTTCTACCAATGCTCTTAAAAAAAAAAACCCTCGCTTGATATTGGTCTCCAAGGACAGAGATAACCCAGCAACTGCAGTGCAAAGGACTCAGACAGCTATTTGGCTGCTGGACTCAACTCTTTACTGTCAAGTTTCCCAGATGTTTGTTCACACAGTGTGTCTGAAGCTTTTGCTATCCCAACTGCCAGACTTTTTTCCTCAAAGAGGGAAAGGAACTGAAGGGATCAGGAATTCTGAGCAGAAGCAGCATCGGAGCAGGAATATAGATACAGAAAGTGAATGGTGCCTTTGCTGACCTGTGAAATGGCCAAAAACCAGTATCACATGTTTCAGCTATTCATTGCAACCTAATGTATTGGTGTTGCATTCTTAACTCCCATCTTGTTCACATGAAATACCTTGCATGTGTTGCATAGAAGCAAAAGACTGTCTCATGGGATGGAACAGAATAGAAACAGGGACAAGATATAGATTTCCTGCATTTCCAGAGGGGGGAAAAAATAGAAACAGGGACAAGATATAGATTTCCTACATTTCCAGAGGGGGGAAAAAACTAAAAAAAAACCTAAAAAAAAAATAATCTGATCTTTGGACTACCCCAAACTAAGCCTTCCACGGCTTACGCATTACTCAGAGATCAATTCTTCCAAGTTAGAATGATTTGGATACTTGACTACTCAGATCTTTGAACACTTGCTGTTTGTATGGACACAGACTGTTTGTGTGGATCATGGGAGGCCTTAATATCCCTTGTATCCAAAGCCTACTAAAAAAACAAAGTGGAAAAGAGGCTAAAAGACTTTGAACTTTACAACAGTAAACTGGCCTATTCAAGTGTTAACTCAGGGATGCTCTGAGAAACATCTATAAATTTTTAGTAAGTTTGAACAAGGATGTAATTTTTGTAGCTAAAAGCTCTCTCTCATCATAATCTTCATAAATATTCATATGATCAGTGTTCTTCTATTCTTCTGTCCTTTTTTCTCTGATTTTTCTGCTGGGATCCACTATGTGCCTATCTCGTCCTTTCACAGGTCACCGCTGAAAAAAGACTGGCCCCTTCTACTTGACACCCACCCTTCAGATATTTGTAAAGATTAATAAGATCCCCTCTCTCAGCCTTCTCTAGGCTAAACAGCCCCAGGTCTCACAGCCTGTCCTCATAAGAGAGATGTTCCAGTCCCTTTCATCCTCATAGCTAGCTCTCCACTGGACTCTCTCTAGTATTTCCATATTCTTGATATTTACATATAAATAGTTATATATTTATATTTACATACAAATTTCCCTATTTTTTTATATTTATATATAAATAGTTTGTCCTGGAAATGCTTCAGGAAAAAAAAACATTGAACGTATTGGTCCCTATGATGATAAAATTCAGATGCATACCAGTTACTTCTCGACACTTTTACTCTTGGGGAAAGAAGAGAGGAACAGAACGGATGTGGAGCATGCTCCATCCAGCTCTGAATGACCACTGCATCAGGACCCCATGGCATGTCATGAAGCACTCCTGAGCTTCAGTCAGGATATGTGGCCAACCTGGTTTAATAGATCAGATGAATGGCAGCTTTGGAATTTACAGTGATGTTTCTGATCTCCTACTCTTATCACCTCCGGTGAGTCAGTGGCAAAAATGTGCATGCAGCCTTTGAATCTTTCATATGCAGAAGTTTGTTTTATGTAGCCTCATCACAACATGCTTATGAGTCCTCAGAAAATATTAGAAGACCCCTATTGCCTTTGCAAATATGGGGCCAAGTTATTAATGGTTTTGATTCTAATTATAAATTTGTGTTTTTTCTAAGACTAATATTTTCTAAGGACTCATAAGCATGTTATGGTGAGGCTACATAAAACAGACCTCCACTGTGGCATTATTCACATGAACAGGTTACATATTAATTCTCAAAACACTTCGCAGATGAAGCTTTGTGACAATAAAAATATGATTAAGAATTTTATTATTTGTATACTGTGTTTCCTGAGAGGCTAGAGTGATTTTTTTTCTCCCATCATCATAAGAAATCACTAATATGAAATATCCTTTTTTAAAAGCACGTAATTAAATTAGAAATCATTTTAAGTAGTTGTATTCTCTGTTTTCAATTAAGGAGCACTGATGCAATAAAGATAAATTACCAACTTCTGAGGCTGAATTATCAAGAATGAAACTGAGGGGACTTCCCTTCTACAGAGGCAATATTGATTGTTGGCAGTTAATGGCAAAATTATAGGTTAATTTTCTTTTTATATAAACCTTTATTGAATGAATTGAACCATATGCACTGTGTCATAATGGGAAACATCAATAAGCTCTTAGGGAAATTTAATTTATGTGCTGAAGGTTGTTGTTAGAGCTTATGTTATTCAGTTTAGCTACAGCTGCACAGCATTTGGTAGTTTTGCCTGGGTTTGTTAATCTTATGTCAGGGAAAAGAGACCATTTTTCATTAATATTTTATAGACTGTTTGTATTTTAAATATTTCATGTCAAAACTATGATAACAAGCTAAATTCAGAGGAAGAAGGTTAGTCCATGCTAGGAACTGAAGTTAACACTTAGGAAGCCTCAGAAGTCAGTACGGGGATGGTGACAATTGATGGGGGATTCTCAGAACCACCAAAACTTTCTTCTTACCAGCCAAGACTCCAGAAGTATTGTAGTTCATTCTTCCTCCCTGCCCCAACCTCTAGAAGGAGCCTGAACCTAAGGGCTCAAGTAGGTTGTGGCAAGCAAAGATATACCAGCAAGGAGGCTGCATTGAGAAACTCAGACTGGCAGGCTTCTCAACGGCTTTGGATACCTGTAGAGTATTTTGGGCAGTTGTGAGCAGAAGCATTCTGCTCCTGGCAGGAGCTCTCTCCTTCCCTATTGTGCTTGAGAAGCATGACACAAACTGAGACAGTCAAGAGCAAGAGAACATGACCTTTGGAATAGAACCAACATAATACCAAAAAACCCGTGAATGAGGCTTTACTGCATCTCAGGTTGCTGCTGTAGCACTAGAGAGAGGAAAGAACAACATTCACTGGTTACCTTTTTCTGCATTGAGAGAAAACACTCCTGTGCATACCAACAGAGCATCACAAATGGCCTCCTGTGTGATCTTGCTGTCAGTGCATATACTGTATAATATAGTCACCTGTCAGTGTGCACTCACTTCTACTGTGATCTTTCTATACATTGCTTGGCACTTTGTAAGTGTTCCTTCCATGTAAGAAAAGGCCCTGATGAGCTTGAACAAGGTTGTACCAATAATTATTAAAGGAACTTAATTATGTTCGGCTTGGCAATTCTTGCAATTCTGAGTTGGCTTCCTCTGCAAATACAAATGAAGTAAAATTACAGAGATGACTTTACCATTTACTCTTACCTGTATCACAATTTTCAGACAGAACTGTGCCGATAGAACTGTTCTTTGGCTTGACCTCTCTGAAGTTTAGCTCATCTGGGCTGACTCCAGTAGCTGAATGAGAATAACTACACTGACAGATGAGGAGTGAGTCTGTTCTGATGCTTTTTAAACATCTGATTGAGGCACTTGAGCAGCCATTTCCTTGGAAAAGGCAGGGTGCAGTAGCAGCAATTCAAATCAGGTTGCTTTCGGGAAAGCCCGTGAACTTACCAGAATTGAAGGCAGTTCTGGTGTCAAAGAGCACATTCAGTAATTGTGGTGTGAAAACAGTTGAGAAACAGCAGAGGCTGCTGAAATCAATGTTCACAGTGACAATAAAAATCTGTTCAAGCTGTTTTGTGTAGAAATCTATAAGAAACAGGAAATTCTTTCAGAAGAAGAGGCCAGTGAATTTAATTTTTGACCATATCCCAAGGAAACACTGACACATTGGCATCTGACACAGTCAATGGGGACCATCATAACGCTGATTCCAGAGCATCATATGCAATTTCTGGTCAACGTTTTTAGGTGCACTGTATCTGAATTTCCTACAGATAATGTAGTTAAAACCAAAATAATCTGTTGGTTTCCTGTAAGAACAGCAAAATAAAAGGCTTTCTTCATAAGAGGACAGATCAGATTGCTGGGTTAAAAATTATTTCAACTCTATTCAGTTATTCTGTTGGCCAACCTCTTCCTCCCCACCCAGCCAAGGACTCATGCCAAGCTCTGGATAGATTGTTGGCAGCCATTTTCATGACATGGTTGGCTTGAAAAGGCATGGGAGGAATTCCAGCACTGAGAATTCAGCTGCAGGTGGAAGAACACAATCTGGCACATGCAATGGCAGTCATCTCCACACATTGGCATTTATAATCTATTTTTCTGGCTCACAAAAACTTATGTGATCATAAGCACTTAGTGCAACACTCAATTACAGTGTACAAGCAGCTCTATCACTGCGTGCACAGCAAATATGACTGAAGCTGTTGGTTTGTCTTTGAAGTAAATCCTTAGAAGTGGCAAGTCCTTAATCAGTTTGTATTTTGTTCAGTTGGTGTCAGCATTCCTCAACAGAAAGCAAAAGGTGCTTCAATTTCATCTCTTAATGAATGGCTAAGAATGGCTCCAAACCCACAAAAAGATGCATAGCTGGTAATCAGCAGCAGCCTCTGTTCATTGTAATGGATGAATGTGGAGTTGGACAGCAGTGGCTTGATATTTTTGAATGCCTCTACACGCTGGCAAATCCCTCTCAGGATCTCCCTTGCTAACAGGCAGTAAGGCATTTTAATGATTGCTAACTGTCATGGAACAACGTTGCTGTAATAGTGATTAGAGCAATAGAGGGGAATTCTCACTTCCCTCGACCTGCTTCCACTCTCACCAATACAACCCAGCACACGTTTGACTTTCTTGTAAGAACACACTGCTGATTCACATCCCCTTTGTTCTCCACTAGGACCCACGGGTCCTTTTTCTGCAAAGCTGCATTCCAGCTGCTTGGCCTCCAAACCACAGAAGTTACATAGAGTTTTTCCATCTAGATGTAGGACTTACATTGGCGTTTGCTGAATTTATCTTCGGATGCATTACTGCCTTTTATTCTGTTGCTGCAGCACAAGAAAACAACGTTGATTCACCTAGTTGCAAGTTCTTCCTTCTTAACACCCGATTTCTCAAATTCACCTAGAGCTTTTTGAGTCACTTAGCACTGAGGCTCAGCTGCATCTACAATCAACACACTATTGAAGGATGCTATGATGTTTATAATTCTGGCAAGCACTTCCAGATGCTTTTGGTACCGTACAAATTCCCATTTGGAGACATCTGATTTGGGAAGCTCTTAATAAGATGGTAATCGTCTGGTGTCACTGATGTCAGTTATCACCCACAAGTACACTAGGAAAGGTGAAGCAGTACTGGAAAGATTCTTCTTTCTACAAATAGCGGATAAAGGAATGGTTCAAATGCTTTTCTCACACAGCATCTGTGAATCTCACAAATCTCCATAATGTTAGTAAGCTTATGAAATGTTGCTGTCAATGGAGAGAGTTCTCTGTGTGTGACCAGTTGAAAAACTCCCTGCTTAGCAAGAGTTTCAAGGTCTTCACCATTCTTCAGGCATAGGGATGGGGTATTGCTGGTCTTTACAGTGATTACATACAGGTGGAATAACGCTGGCAGTTCCTGACAGTCTCACAGTTGTCCAGAAAATGTTTCAGGGATTTGGTAACGTGGAAAATCTTGGAAAGATTTCTGATGAATGCCTTAGATTTGATTCCCAAGGGCATGCACAAATTCCTATCCAAAGGCTCATGCATTAAATGAAAGGCAATATTTCATAGAAGGTACCATCAGAGCTCTTCTTTCATAACTGATTACAGTATCAATAACCTAACTACTGTAGTGTCCAAGACTGAGTAACCAACTTGATATCACAGAAGGGTAGTAAGGAAATACAGATGGAATGCATCTTCATTGACAACAGTCACCCCAGAATATCATCTTCTATTTTGTACCCATGTAAAGACACCAACCATTTCAAACATTTCAGAGCTTCCAGGTCCTTCCTCTGGATATTCTGAACCTTTAGAAGTTTTTCCACTTCACTGTCAAGGGACATAGCTGTTAGTTTCTTTTTTGCAGACGAGAATTTTTGTCATGGTCCTTTTGCTTCTGTCTGTTGGCATTTAATTGTTGATTGACAGCTTTGTCTTACAGTATTATGTTTTTTCAGGTATGGGAGTCAGAATCTTTATATCTATATAATCCTTGTTTCTCGCATCCTGCATTGTGATATTAAAGCTCCAAATGTTCTGGTAAGTTGGCAGATGAAGATCATAATTCCAGTTTTGAAAGGCAGCTCTTGAGCATACATCATCTTAATACATATTCAGGCTGAGTCGTCGGTTAGGCCCTTTTGTCTGCAATCATAAGCACCAGATTGATTTAGCAAAGAGATGACATTGAAATGCTTTGTGTTGATCTTAGCCTCAAAATACTTAAGTTAAAATGCTTAGCAACAAAGCACAGCTCAGCAATAAAAGCAATGATGTTTCCTATTTCTCATTTTGTGCAATTGAAATCTCTGGACAATAAAAAATGGTGTAGGCAATAAAGGAGCCTTCAGCAAGATGATGATTTTGGTCTTAAGCACAGCAGGCCCACAGCGACAGTATAATGGCAAATATCTTGGCTGTATGGCTATTTTAGTCTGGGATTGCCTGTCTTGTTTGCTCCAAGATAACATCAGCATCCTCATGTGATTAAGATTCCCTCAGCACTGTCTGATCCAAGACACGCTCCTCAACGTGTCCCCACCACTGCCATATCAAATTCTAAGTGATCTGTCAATCAGATACCCTGTAAATGCTTTTTTTCCTGGAAACCTTACCAGCTCTACTGAAGATGATGACCTCTTATTTCTAGAGCTCATCTACACATTTCCCATGACCAGAAAACCAGGTATTGAGTGTGTGCAGCTAGCAGCAAATGAGTCTAATTATCTTATCACCAGCAACGTGACCAACTGCATAAAGATGGGCCCTCACTTAACTCCACAACTGCTGCTTCTACGCAAATAGAGAGTGGGAGGACCTGGGTCTGGTCTGTCCTCTCTGAGAGTGAGGTACAGCATCCTGGGGGCACAGGGCTGCCTCTCCAGCAAACCCACCTGGCACACAGGCCAGGGTGTCCTCTTGTGCACACTCAAGGCTCTCCAAGCCTTTGGCTCTCCTTTACTGAGGCTACAAATTAACCGGGCTTCTCACAGGAGCAGCAATATTTCTTTTTCATGCCTTTCTCTTTGGAGTGAAAGCCAACAAAAATAACTAATTGTTCTGTAGGGGAAGAAAAAAAAAAAAAGTTGTTTCCAGAAAAGCAAAATGATACTTGGGATCAAACCTTAGTAACCTTGGCTTTGTTTCAGCTCACCAACAAAGCCCAAAAACCCGGCTGACGTAGGAGCTGGTGGCACATGTAGGGCCACACAGCCTAGAAACCAAAGCCACTTGGTAGAAGAAGATCTACAACGAGAAATAAGCCTTCCTCATGAAGGTTTGTCAAAATGGGAGACTGCAGTGAGGAAATAACTTGCCAGACTGCTTCCTACCATCTCTAACAGTAAGATTGCTGGGACAGAAATCATCTCTGGGGTTCTGATCTTGATCAGTCTCTAAGTGTTAACATAATAGTAACAGCAGAAGGTTTTAGTGTAGAAAAATAAATATTTGGATTTATGTCTAGAAATACCTAAAAGGTTTTGGGTTTGTTTTGTTGTTTGTTTGGAGGTTTTTTGTTTGTTTGGGGGGTTTTCTGTTTGTTTGGGGTTTTCTCTTTGTTTTGTTTTCGCTAGAATTTTAGAGGAGTAGGAAGGACTATTTATATGTCCTTTTGGAAATAACAAGAAGGTAAAGCCTGATCTTATCTGGACTGCTGGCAACTGACCATAATGCTTGCCATGTTTAATGTTTAACTTGAAAACTGAAGAAGTTAAAAAGGGATATACGTGTTTGAAAACTCATGTTAATCTATTACCGATGCAAAATTAAGAAATCTTTCAAATGAAAAGAACTTCAATTGCACTATGAAACAAAACACACAGGAATCTGTTGCTGAAATAAGTCATTTTTAACTTTTAAATGAAAAAAACCCCAAGACCTAGAAATCATAAAGCAAAGAAATTACGTTATCTCTGATATGAAGAGCAATCCAAGATTCTTGCTATCATTTAGTACCATAAAATAAGCAAAATAAATGCGATATGAGAGATATCATGGTGATTTTTGCTGATTCACTCCCTGCTCTGACACAAAATTGCAATGGTAGACTAAAGTACAACTCACAAGAACTAATTCCTGACTGCTAAAGACTTAACAGCTTTACAGCAGCTAAAATTTTATTTCACCTGTTCGCCATGAACTATGCCCTTAGCTGTTTCATTACAATCTCTTATCCCTTTCTGCATAATAATCCCCCCTCCCACAAAAAACAGACCCTGTCTTCCTAGGATCATGACACAGGGGCCAAGGGAGAGGTAGCAGTCAGAGGACCAAAGCGAAACCCCGTGTTCTTTGCTCCAGGCTGGGTCATATATTTTTTGATTCATTGTGAATTATACTGCTCAAACACTTCATCAACATGTAAGAAATAAACCCAAGAAAGTAGTTACGATAGGCCAAACCAGAACTCCAAGTACAGATTCCTCCGGATTATTCAGACTCCAGTCCCTGAATCATAAACCACATTCATGGTTTTGGCCCCGGCCCCTCTGCAAAAAAATGCGGAGGCCTCTCTTCCAGTGAGGTTCGGCTACTGCCAGAATCTTTAAGGAACAGTCTGTCACTTTTCTGAGACTGAGATGAGTGATGAAACTTTCACAAAGTCCCAGCTGAACCACACTGTTCAAGATGAGGACTGTCCCAGAATATGAGCATAAGGGACGGCACTCCCATTCTGATGAGAATTCTCATCCAGAAGTCTGCCAAGTACTTTGACTCATGTAAATCAGAACCTGACCCTGGCCCTGACTTGGCTATAAAATTCAAATTATGACCAATGTCTAATCCAGATCTCAACAGAGCCCACTGATTCTACCTTTATGCAAAACAGCCGTCATTTCTGGTTAAGACTCTGGAAACATAAACTATGCTAATTCTTTCTCTTGTACATAAGGTAAAAACTAAGGAGGATGGTAAGAAGGGCTATAAATAGTATTCCTTAATTGATTAACCTGCTTCAATTAATCCATTGCACAATTACAGTAGTCAGTTCTGCACTATGAAGGATCCTTCTTAACTGCTACTCCAGAATGAGAATTTAAACAACAGCAGCATTAAGAATTTCCATGTGCAGCAAGACGCAGCCAATTATAATCAACACTGGAAAATTCTAATTTGACATTAGACATAATTAACTATATGTGAAATTACCCCTATAATAATATTCGACAGGAAGCAATAACATCTTCAGTAACTCATGCTCAGTATTACGTGTAGTCACAAAGTTTCTGTTGCCTCAGTGATGAGGTACCTGACACACAGGTTGAAGATCCAGCACCCAGACCACAGAGACCTAGGATTTTTTGGGTAGCCCAGGCATCTGTGGTACTAAATTCTTGCCAATGAAAGACTTCTATCATCTGCTGCAGAGGATTAGAGGATTCAGAAGAGGGAGACGAATCCTAGGATCAGACTAAACAAGAGTCTAGGGCACAAAATAGACCTTTCATTCTGGACTCCTAAGTGCTTTGTATGGGAGAGAAAGATTAATTCAAGTATGCTCTTGATGTTTTGACAGCCTTTCAGCTTCACATCAGGAACTGAATTTTCTGTTTAGTTTTGAAAATTCCTCTCCAATTTTAAGGCCATCTTCTGTCTTGCTTTACTGCTAACAAAATGGTTTAACCTCGTGTGTCTCTGTTCACTCAAAGGTATCTTGTTATAGCAGTTAATGAGTGACAGCTTCTCAGCCTAGCCTGGTAAATGACGAGGTTGTTTTTGTGGAGCAAACAGTCTCTCATGTATCCAGGTCTTCCCCTTGATGCAATCTTAGCTATCCTTGCTGTATCAACAGTGGGTCAGAGGTCTCAATTTAGCTGAAAATCGTAACATGGAACAGGAACTGGTAAATCAGCTTGCTAAGCTTTGAAAAAATATATAACCCCCAAAAAAGCTAATGGATATTTTGGTAGTGTGTGGGTTATTCTGGGCAAAACCAGAATGAGATGATCAATTGGATTTCACCAGGCAACGAAGAGCAAAGTTAAAGGGAAATAAATGACAGCACTGGAATTTGATAAGACAAATCTCACAACTGTCATTGCTTCAAAGAGTTGACAGTGACAATCAATCCCATATGAGAAGTCTGCTGACAGTGCAAAGACACAAAGAAAACTTTTTGAATTTCATAAAATACACTGTAGTTCTTGGTATGCTACAATTTTGGATATCATTGATAATAGTATTTCTTCACACTTGCACTCTGTGGCTTAAAAAACATTATCAGAAACCTTCAGAATGAAAACCAGGCCCCACTGAGGTTAATTAAAGTTTAGTCATTCAGTTTAAGAGAGCCAGAGCTCATATTTATAATCTTCTCATTTTCTGTTATCGTGCATTCTTTTTCAAACTTCCCTTTTTCCATTTAAAAAGTGCTCTTCGGATAACAAAGCAAACATCCAGTGGATATAGAAATCTGACAAAGAATAAGTCTTTTTTTAACAGAATCCAGACCACTAAATTTTTCATTAATTAGTATTTCTCAGAAAGTTACTGATTAGCCTCCCAGCTGTTTCTAACACTTCAGTCTGAAACAGCCCAATAACTACAAAAACAAGTTTTCATATTTTTAAAAGCTAATGGCTCACAGGTTCTAGCTTTTATGAAGGCCAAGCTGGCCAGAAATAAACTGGATAAAAAAATAAGTAACGAAATCAAAGGCACATTGCATAAGGAAACCACAGATGAGAAAAAAATAAGATAAAAGTTTAAACCACTGTAAAACTGTCCCCACCACTTCTTGATGAGGGCCTGTTTTTTCACTGGCACTCCTAATCCTTCTAAGGTTAAAATCCTGTTAGTAGCATACATATATGTGCTTATGGTATCTTCAGTGTTGCAACTGTAGAGGATCCAAAAAGCAGTTTGGACTCGGGATAATTCACTGGTAAGTAGACATGCATTTCTGTAAGAACAAATGTAGTAAAACAACAACAAAAAAACCCCCAGAACCTGAAAAAGAACATGTGACATCACAATGATCTTATAAAATGAGATATCTACATTAGGTTTACTCATAATATTATTATTTTATATCAGGGCAGAGGAAAAAAATGCTTCACAAACCTGCTCATTTTCTGGTCCAAATATAAGGCCCATTTCCCTGACCTTGCCTTCATTATGAAATACATGGCAGCATGCATATTTAAAATAACAAATTAACAGGACACTTCACTGCACACACTTACATCCCTAGGGAGAAGATGAGAGAACAAACAACATGTGACAGATGTTAATCACATAGCTTAATGCACTATTGGAAGTGGGTCAGCAATAGAAATGAAGATCACCCCATTGGAACCATAACAGGATGGAACAGAATTAGAATAAATTGTAAAGACCCATAACAGAACAGAAATATGAATAATGAATGTGTTTTGTTTCTGTTATATGAGAAAGTTCATTTCAAACGTGGCTATTTGGTGGAAGGTAGCCTCTCTTATCTAGCCAGCTAACGTCAGAATCAATATTTAGCTTTGGAGATAGCAATTAACTAGACATATTATACATGGAGATGTGGTTAAAATCAATCAGATAGCGAAAGGGAATAAGAGCTTAATTGATCTTCTTAATTGCATTTTTTCATGCACATGTCATTTGTATGGTCATTTTTGTAAAAACATAGACCAAAACCAGTCAGTATCTTTGGACAGGATAAGGAAGACCTTAACAAAGATACATCTAACCTTTTTCTAATGGTGATTTATATTTAGTTTGTTTCTCAACTCTGTTCAGTATCTATATCAACTGCAGTATTATGAAAACAGTAAGAAATTGCAAAAACTTAGAACTTACTCTAATGATTTTTATTTTTTCTTGTAATTAAGAAAGAGGAGCGATCTAGTTAGTAAACAATTAAACCAGGATTCCAGAGGCAGGAATTCATTCTTACTTACTACAAAAGGCCTCATAAGCAATACTAAAACCCTTTGCTAAGGTTTTAACAACAGTGGATCACAGGGAGGATTAGAAGGATGACGTTTTTACGTCAAGTAATTTTCATCAAATTAGAATTCTAGGCAGCACATTTTATGCTTAGCAAGCTCATCTCCACCACTGCAGCTACATCCTTTCAGATAACTATGACTTTCGCTCCTTCAGCTCACTAGAATTTTAATTTTAGTTAGCAATCTTAATTCAGGAATATTTTTTGTGTTTGCTTTCTTCAGGGAACATAAAGTTCAAGCTGCCTGTTAAAGAGCAGATAATATAATATATTTTCTTTCCTTTTATCTGTTTGCATTGCCTCTCATACATGAGTTAACTGAGCAAGTACTGCTTCTATGCATTAAACTAATGCTTAGAATAACATGGCTATGATTTTAACTGAGGCCTCAGAAGACTGCAGGAGAAACAAAAAACAATAATAAGTCATCCTTTGGAAGAGCCTTTCCTTTTGTAATCTGTCCTAAAGGGAATGGACTGTGCAATTTAGACTGACATTTTATCCTACATTTCTGTAGAAATTTGAAAAAAAAAAATAGAGTATTGACAGAAACATTAACCTTCTAGACTAATTTTGATCTGACTGCAATTTCTCACACAGGTAAGTAAATTAATGAGAAATTAAAA
>WTSP01001204.1:19102-41006 GCA_025331215.1 Actenoides lindsayi | reverse complement strand
ATTTATTTAAAAATTAATATACATACAATTCATCTGCAACTGTTCTTCTCTGTTGGCATCTGTGGTACTTCTTGCCTTATTGTCTGAAGTAAAGCTTCCTCCATCCCATCGGTGTAGCTGAACAGCCACTGGGACAACTGGAATTGGTGGCAGCTTCTCCCTCCAACTGGGACCATCCTGATCTATTAAAGTCTTTGTTATTCTGAAAGACAAAAGCCCAACCAACATGACTTGTTGTGTATTTAACTCACACTTTAATAACTTACACCCAAATTAAATAATGCAATGTTCCAATTTAAAAGAAAACCCAAAACCTGAAGAGTTATCCTTAAGATTAATTTAATAAAAAGATTGTCACAGCAACCAACAGTATTTTAGTCATTTAAGCTTTAGACTTTTCCCACTTTTTTTAGAGTATTTTTGCTAGCATTTAGAAAAAAAGAAGCTGACTTCTGCATCATCTGGAAATATTTAAGTAAATTACTAATTTTGCAGGGAAGCTCTAAATGCTGCCTACCACGTGCAATAAAGAAACAGGAAGAAAAAAAATGGTGTATTAATTTTGTTTACTTTTCTCAGCTGTTGGTAGGTGTTATTTGTAATGTAATTACAGTATCCTCAGAGAAAGTGTGGTACCTAAATTTGCCAGGGTCAAATGAAACCACTTGCACAACAAAACACTATATAACCAATTAAGGTCAAAGTCAGTATTAAGTTGTATTTTATAAACCAGTTAGAAATTCATCAACCAATCCTTTTTATCCCCATTTAAAAATCCAAAGAAAATATATAAGAATGGTTTAGTCTTTCTTGGACCAGCACACACGTAATGTATACTTATAGGTCAACTCTTTCCACATAGGAGAGGTTCAATTCAAAATTCCTTCAAGTGGGAGGTTCCCATTGCTGACACATTCTGGGGAAAGACCTAAGTAAGCATGAGTAAAGCCATACATGACTTCATGGTTCTCTTACAATTGTAGTAGTTTAAAAAAACCAAACCACAAACAACAACAAAAAAACAAAACAAACACAAAACCAAACAAAAAAAAAAACAAACCAAAAACCCCAACCCCAAACAAACAAAAAGAATGAAATATTACTCAATTATCAGAATGAGAAAAATAGTGAAATAAACAACTTCTAATCTCAAAATGAGCTTGAGTCATGCTCAACTAGTGAGAAATCTACCATCTACTTAACAAAGAAAACCCTGAATTGAGTAGCAAAGCGAGTCACACTGATACCATAACCAAGGAAATTATTATTCCTATATATTACTCCCACAAAACAGAGATGTAGAAATCACACTACATTAATTCACATCCAAAAAATAAAAGGAAGACCCTCGAAGGTGACATGGAGAATGAGGCAGAATGAGCATAAGTTACCCAATCAAGTTTTCTTGCTTAGTTTTGTTCTTTTCAGATATTTGACCAACAGCTCTAAAACAAGGAAAAAGCCTTGTAGTTTTTAATTGAAAGTAAATTTGTTCATAGACAGAATATCACATTTTGTAGTATTATCTAGCTGCTTTTTTTGTTTTCTAAGTGAACAAAGAGAATATTTTTCTGTGTTAGCTGCACGTGCCCTGCCAGGGGCTCTCCTGAGCAGTACTTTATAGGATGTACTGACAGAGCAGCTTGTCTAAGCTCTATTTTGCTCTAGTTTTACTAAAAAATTAGGTTTTTAATGAGAGCCTGAATTCAGGTGTTAAGAAAAATGTGGCAGATCATCATAAATTAAACAGCCCTAAGATTTACTCTGGTTATTTTATTAGAGAACAAAAGTGTACACTTCATATTAAAAGGCCAATTCATTATGTTTAGATGTTTCCCATAGAAAGTAGCAGAATAATTCTACAGTAAACACCCCAACCTGACCCAATGATCCTGCAGTTTCAGAGCTTACCACAGATTTTTTTTGCACTGTACAATATTCATATGGGACTTTGTAATAAAAGCTCCCAGGCTATCTAATGCAATCTGCTAACTGCTATTAAAGGAGTTGAGACAACTGGAATGGACTGTAGTAAATGGAAATGCATAAACATATTGCCCCACTTTAGAGCTTCTGTATTTCTAACGCTGAAAAGCAAATAATGAAACACCCAAGAGGAAATTAAAATACACAAAGTGGGAAATAAATTGATGTTCACAAAGCCAGGAAAATGCCACTAATTGTACCTGCAATGCATTTGATTTGAATGCATGATTTGGCACACGCTGTGAAAAGAAACGGCCCTTCCAATTTATCCAAAAACCACCTCAGGATAACCAATAAAAGACACAATTCAACATCATTTAATCAACATGAGAAACATTCAAGTAACTGTTTATACTTGTTTTCAGTTGACTTTTCATAATCAAATGTAATTACATTCTTAATGATTTCATTTTGATAGAAAAATGATCGGGTAAAAGCTTTATGGATCAGGTAAAGGCTTTATGTTAAAAATTGTACTTGTCCTTTACATGAGACTTGTTAAAAATATCAGAGTGAACACCTGTTCAATTCTAAGATTTTTGGAAAGCCTGCTCAGTTAGGTAAGTTCAGAGAGACAAACCTTAACTCACCATTTATCAAACCCACCCTCAGACACAACTAGGACGAGTTTTTCCTGACAGAAAATTCCTACAGCATTGCCATCCAATTGCCTGCAGGAACTCAGAAACAAGGAAAATCTCCAACAAAAGCAAGTTGCCAAAATCTGATATTCCCAATATATTAAAAAATTAAATGACAGTTTGGGATTGTCCTTTTGAGTTAAACGGCAGGAGAATAACTACTGTTACTCTGCAAATGATAATTAATACTTTGGTAAACAATTTCAGTTTAATTCATAAATGATAAAATATTAAAGCACAAATTTTAGTAGAAGTTAAATCATGCAGGAAGCCTGTGCTTTAGAAACTAAGAATTTGCAAGCAAAAACGAATTACCAGCAGAAGAGAAGAAGGAAGAAGCAGCTGAAATAAGGTGCTGGGTTGCCAGGGAGGAAAGAGTAATGAGCAGTGAAGCTAAAAACATAAGGAAGGCCTAGAGAGGAGAAAAGGAAAAGTGTTAAGGGAAAAAAAGGGAAACAAGCTTCTTACTAAGCAAGTTACAAGTCAAGGAGAAATATGAAAAGAGTATCTGCAGATAAAATAAGCAAAGAAGATTCAAAAAAGAGTGCAACAATCACACACAATACCAGGACGAGCATTCATCTCACCAATCCAAGTGCTCTGCTATCAGTGCAGATACAGGAGGTCAGTAACAATTTGTTGTGTTATCAGAAATAGGATTTCTAAGAGGAGATGATAAAGTGTCAGGATTTCTTTTGGCCAACTTGGGTCAAATAAGCAGAATTTAAAGCTATTATGGACTTTGTAATCAAGTAATGTAAGTGCTCATTGCCTTGCCTTAAAAAGAAAAAAAGGTACTAGGATACACTGTTCAAAGTTGTGTGCATGTGGGTTCCTGCTCAGTGACTGATGACTGTTCTGCTTTCATAAATACTACTCTTTTTTTAACATTAAAATAAAAGAAGAAAAAAAAGGGAATAGAAAATCCTGTCATTCACGCACTTAAGTACTTACCACGTGTTAACGAGAACACAACTGCAACAGTGTGTATGCACTAATGTTACACTATTAAAACACCATTCTAGAAATTGAGATGCCTCTCTTGGCAGCAAGACTTAATATTGGAAGCATTACCACAAGTGGAAAACAATATTCAATTGTATTTTTTACACCTCTAATCTCTGTAGCAAACCACTGTATCAAGCTACTTCAGCGTTTAGACAACTGCAACATACTGGAAGATGCCCACAGCACACTGGAAGATGCCCACAGCATACTGGAAGATGCCCACAGCACACTGGAAGATGCCCACAACATACACCTCCAGCACAGAAAGACTGCTGATATGAAAAGGAAACAGAAACGTCAGAGTAAAGTTACGGACCTTCAAGTATTACTTTACCTGGTACCATGTACAAGTGAGCAAAGCAACCAAGTTGAACCACCAGTAAAAAAAAGCCTTTAAAATAGTACATTTTTACAACAGAAAGTGACCTACTGCTGGCAGAGGAAAGCTGTGAAGCTGCAGGAAAGTAACTAAATGAAACAGCCAGTCCTCTAGTTGTGATGAACCTTCTTCTGAGGGAAACGTAACAGAGGGAGTACACAAACCAAACCAAATCGAATCCTGCTTTGCTGTTTGGACTGCTATCAGAATATTTTGTAAGTGGAGTTACCTATTAGCACTATCATTTGCTGCTTGGATGGTGCTGTCTATCTGTAGGACTGTTTTATAATCAACGTACGCCTGTCGATACCGCTCCATGGACTCATTTGCCATTGCTCGTCGCAGAAGAGGCTTAAGGGAAAATGGCTGAAGCTCCAGAGCTCTGGAGAAAACAAGAGAAAAATGCAGGATTGAAACAGAGTAACTGAAATAATATGAAGTAACCTATGTTGTGGTATACACAACTATGTGTAACAGCTTTGTAATTTCAGATGGCTATTACAGTTACATAACCAAGGAAAATGAGACTAGGTTATATTCATAACCTAAATGACATGCATTTATGACATTGTTAGTGCCTTTACTACAACTTACTCTAGTTAAACCTGTATCTTCCGTTTGGAAACCTGCTTCCACCACCAAGAAAAGATTCCTGAATTGGCAGCTCTTTAAGAGCAAAAGCTATTTTTCTTAAGTCATACTTAGATCGATGGGGATTTCAAGCCTCACATGAGTTTCAGTTCTTCTTCCTTACATGGCAGTATGTCCATAAAAAATACATTTTGTAAGAGATGAATACACACCTGTCCTTTCTGGGATATTAGGTTTTTGCCTGTCTTGTGTCTGTTTACTCTTCTGATTGTGTGCTCAGTGAACACTGAGCTCAAGCCCTGACACTGCAATCAGAACTCCTTCCAAACACCACGCACTTCAGCAGCAATGTGAAGAATCAGTCCCCAGAGGCTTTATTTGTTAAAGATGACCTTTTGTACACCAGTGATTCTTGGTAAAGAGATAGAAATATGAACTTTGAAGTACTGCAATTGAGTCTAGCCAATCAGATTTCATGGAATCATAAAGTAATTCAGGCTGAGAGGTCCAACCTTCTGCTACAGGTAGGGTCAGCTCTGACATTGGACAAGACCGGTCAGGGTTTAGCCACTCGGGCCTTGAAAACCTCCCAGGAAACCTCTGCACAGCATCACTGGGCAACCTGTTGCAATGGCCCTCACTGCTCACGGGGAAAACAGTTTCCTAATACACAGTCTGTGTTTCAATTTCTGCCCGTTGTCTCTTGTCCTCCCACAATCTACTGCCAGAAAGAGACAGGACCCATCCTCTGGATAATCTCTTCATAGGTGTTGGCGGGCTGCTGGTAGGACCCCTGGAAACCATCCTCTTCTAAGCTGAACAAAGCCATCTCCCTTGGGCTTTCCTCTCCAGACAAGTGCTCCAGAGTTCACAGCCACCTCAGCGACGCTTCCCAGAACTCACTCGAGTTGATCGCTGTCTTTTCTGGACTAGGGAAACCAAAACCCAACACAGTTGCCATAGATGTCTAACAAGTGCTGAGTACAAGGGGATAATAACTTCCCTCAATCCACTGGCTGTGCTCCTGTTTATAAGCCCAGGAGGTCGTTGGCTGCCTTTGCTGTAAATTGGCTTTGCACCATTACTCCTCCTAAAGCTACAGAAACAACCATCTCCAGAATAAACCCTTCCAGTTTCCATCTCATAAATATTTCCAACGTTCAATTTCTCTTTATGTTACCGAGTGCATGTGAAAAATACAACAGCACACAACATCACAGCCCCTGCAAAACCACTTGATAATCTGTAACTTGGAAGAATATTAATACAATTTCAGGTTCCTAGCATCAAGAATAAAGAAAACAATCATAAATAAGTACAGGGGAAGACAATGCTGCTTGAAGAACAGCATCAGTGAGAATGGAAAACTATATTTCCAGGGTAGAATGCAAAGATAATACAGCCAGGGACCAAACCACACTGCACTAGCAAATAAATGAACATTAGTGCATAGGAGCCTTATTTCACTCTCTGTAACAAGAATCAAAGGCACTCCAAATCAGAGTCTGGAGACAAAGAGAAATCCAACAGAGGGGGTTTTATACACTTCTAAGCTCTAAATAGCTAAAACTTAATAAAAGATAAATGTTTGCTCCTTATTTTTCTATCAGAAATATGAGCACTACACTATTTTTTACTTTGCAACCAAGTAACCTATTCATAGGTAACGCTTCATGTTGTGTTGCCTAGGCAACGTTTAACTGACACTGCCTAATTTGCAGGTTTGCAGTTCTGCATTCCAGACTCTAAATCATTTCTCCTTCTGTTGTGTTCACGAAGCATCACGGGTCCTTGCATATCCAGAAAATACACAAGACATTAAGGACAATATCATTAAGTAGCAAGAAAATAAGCTTCCAGTTGGGAAAAGTACAAATCCCGATACCTTTATATTACTGAGTTCAGTTTAAGTCTTACACACTTCAGACCTCCTGAACATAAAACTATGTTGGCTGTTGAGTATGGCAGCTTGTTTTAACAGCCAGCTAGTTATGGTCCTGCATCTATTTTAACAAAATAGCATTAACAAGTCCATTTCTCAGATGGCATTTTAGGAAAACCTTTCTGTTGGGTAGCATATATACAGCACGTCAATTATTCAGTGTGTGTTTGTTTTGTGGGAGGGTGTGTTGTAAAAAGCCCAACTGATTAATCAATATGATTTATAACCTTCTTGGGATCCTTTTTTGCACCTTAAGCCTCAGTCTTACCAACCACAAAAATATAAACAAAGACATCTAGAAATGCAGTAATAATGTAGTGGAAGGCAGCATTTGGAAGTCGTTGAAGGTGTCTGATCCTCTCTAACTCCTGTATCCTTAAAAGCCACAATAAGCAGAAAGGATTTTAGCTCACCTCCTGAACAGCTCTAATTACTGTTTATAACCATGCCAAGTATATATTTAAAAACCCAACAACAAACCAAACACAGAAAACACACACACCATACGCATACTTGAATTTCCAACGCTGTGATAAGCATCTGGCTTAACAAAGCTTTTACATGTTAAATAATTACAAAGAATCACTGAAGTAAGCCTGCTTTTATAGTAAAAATCTGAATCCTGCTATGCATTTCTGTGTACACAAGAAGCCTAGCAACTGCCCTCACGCAGCGAGGCAGTGAGTTAAATTACTCCTTCCCTAAGTTCCCTGTGATTGTTTACGGAACTGAGGAAGATCACTGCCATTTAGACAGGGAATCAGAATGTACTGAAGATTGCTTTCAGTCGAACTGCCATAACAATCTATCAGTTAAAGTGTTTAATCAACATCCGGAATGTTGCTGCTCTACATGGGAGGCTGCAATTTACCTGTTACAATCCTGAATGCAGTCACTGCAGTTCCCTTCTTTGAGATAACACGCTGCTCTGTTTGAGTACAAGACACTTAAATCATCTGGACTTTGTTCTCCTAAAAGAAGTTACAATTAAAATCAAAGACTATTACTAAAATGACATTGAAGAATTAAAGCCTGTAAGTCGCGCTGCAGTGATGCAGCTTGCTGACAATGCAAAGCTGCAGGAGCTTTCCTTTGCCATGTCACGGCAGGGAAGTTTTTAAGGCCAGGCTGGATGGGGGTCTGAGCAACCTGCTCTAGTGGGAGGTGTCCCTGCCCATGGCAGGGGGGTTGGAACCGGATGATCTTTAAGGTCCCTTCCAACCCTGATGATTCTCTGATTCTATGAGACTGGTGTGAGAATTACTGAGCTATAATTAGACCCATGATGCTCCTTTTCCTGGTGTCCTTTTCCTGGTGTCTCCCCTCACAGGGCAGAACTCGGACTCGGGCAAGACGCTGACTTTCTGATGGGGTAACAGAAATGATGCTTCCACCAATGCCTTTGTGTGTGTGTGTGTGTCTAGACTTGGCCCCAGTCCATAGAGTTCCTGCCTTCGGTGGAACTTGTAGCTCTAGAACACCTCACAGACTGAGGTTTGGTAGCTGCAGAACCAAACACAGCATTTTACAGCAGTCCCAGGTCCGACCGCTCGAAACCCTGGTTCTGTATCCATCCATTCTGGTTTCTTTCAGAGTAACTTGACTGTGTCATTTCTGGAATTTTTCTGCACTAAAGTGAGAACAAAACAACCAACTTTTGCAGCTGATCTGTGAAAAGCCATTATCATTAGGCCATCTGGAAAAAAAAAGGCATTTTTCGTTCTCGAGCAGTGGCTAAGAGCTCGTTTCTTGAGGAACAGATTTCTTGTGATTGCCACATGATAGTGACGGTGCATTACAAAAGAAAAGAAAATGCTGAAACAAGTAGGGTTTTATAGCACCATTTATATTCGAGGTTTATTTCTGCAATAATTTAAACTTTTTTTCCTGCTTTGCAATTTCTTTGTGCTGGTAAAGGTTTATATAGCTTGGGAGGCAGTGCTACCTGGAATGTTAACTCTGGCTGGATTGCCACAAACCCACAGCAGCATGAAGAAATCAGCTGCTTCAAAACAGCACAGTTTGCAGATTGACTTCTAACAGAAAAATGTGGAAGTGGTTAGGGTTTTGGTTTGTTTGTTAGGTTTGGTTGCGGGGTTTTTTTTGTGGGTTTTTTTTTTTTTTTGTTGGTTGTTCGCTTCTTTTGTTTTGTTTTTGTGGGGTTTTTTATGTTATTTAATTATTATTTCTTTCTGTGGGGTTTTGTTGGTTTGTTTTGTTTTCTTTGGGTTTTTTTTGGTTCTGTTGCTTTGTTTTGTTTGGGTTTTTTGTTGTCTTTTTTTGAGGAGAGGGGAAGGATTTGTTTTTGGGTTTTTTATTCCATTATTTCTCAGCATTTTTTCTCCCCTGCTGCCCATGAAATGCCACGAACATGTCCATGACAAGGTACGAATTCTGAAAAACTTTGACAAGTTCTTGTCAGAGACTGTTTATTGATCAGGCTTTCTCATTGTGCTGTTAAGAAAATCCAAGCCAAAAAAAAATTGAGAAGTGTTTGGTTTTGGTTTTGGTTTTTTTAATATCAGAAATGGATTTAAAAAAAAACCCCACCAAACCACATCATGCTCTATTTAAATCTTTTTGCAAGAGAAGTCTGCTTCAGCATTTCCACACACTGTCCAATCAATCAGTTTGTGTGGTAACTGTAAAACTGTCAGTCCACACCAGGAATGAAATGCTGGATTTACTTGTAGTGCAGGCAGGAGGGGTGCACACCAAACAGTGCAGAAAAGGTTCTGCTCATCATCCTAGTTCTTTGTGTCTCAGCTGCCTGATACCAAGCTCGGGACACTGTTACCACCCAGTACCTTCCACATTGGGTGGAAAAGAAATGTAGTGGCCAACTGGAGAGCAGTGTAGAGGATGGGGGTGTTTAAATTTAATTTAAATTAATTTTTTAGGTTTTTTTAATGTATCCCATCCATGTGTTCCTGTACAGCACAGCTACTTTGGATGTAGCCCGTGGAGGAACAAGTTGATGGAGAATATTCCCTTCAACTGCATCTGTATCCAAATCCTGAACTTTCACCACAGATTTTGGATTGTCTTCAGACCTTGCAGTCTAATGGTGTTATTTCCTCCTTCTTGTTTTTTGGTTTCTAAATTGCATGTGTATTTTTAATACACAAGATGCACTTCTTAATATTACTCTTCCATATGCTGCTCTAGATGTCTGCATTACAAATATTGCACCCAGGGATTTTATTTTATCTTCTTTTTATTTTTTCCCGAGAAAAAAGTGTTATTCAGTAGAATTTATCAGGAAATCTTGGGGAGGACAGATGGAATTCTGAACCCCTGGAAAGATGCAGACTTGCTCCTGAATGATGATGGATATGAGGCAGGATTCCGAATGCGAGGGAGCTTGGTTTCTGAAAGTGCAGAGGAGAAGGGATGTGATCCCCAAGGCAATATTTCCGTTGAGATGAGGTCTGGAACATGAAAATACCTTAAGGATCTGTGATGACAGTTTTCAAGTGTCATTTGGTCATAACGCTGGGTTAACAGCCGCTGTTCTTACCTAGTCTTGCAGTGTGAGGGGCAATGTTTATTTGAATATTATGTGACAGATCCAAACCAGGGTTGGTTTTTTTGTCTCTTATTGTAATGCATATCTTGTGATTCCAATTAAACTTTATCGAAGGGTCCCATATGAGTGCACCAAATGTGTGTGTATATAACTGTGAGTCATGTGCAGGTTCCTTCGGAATATGCGGCTCATTTCCTTTTAGAGTTTGTGCTTTCCTAAGCTCAAAATTATATGGGTTTCAGTGCCAGAAGCACAGGTATGCCATTATTTCTTCACTGAACACAGCTAGGTCTCAGGGATAAGCTTTTGTATTGGAATTCAGTTTATTTCTCATCAATTATAGATGGGATCTAATCTGTAGATAGCATTCACATATTTTGTGATCTACCCCATGAATTTCAAGTTTGTATTTGGTGGATTTGGATCTTAGATTTTCTGTATTATTGGTGTTTGTATTTGGTGGATTTGGATCTTAGTTTTTCTGTATTATTGGTGTTTGTATTTGGTGGATTTGGATCTTAGTTTTCTGTATTCTTAGTGTTTTAACAGCTTTCACTGGAGCCTTGAAATGCTGGGTGCATGTGATCATGCCCAGTCTTTAATGTCAACCTTGCAAAATTGTCCTGAAATTTTACTTTCAGGAGCCACAAAACCTGCTTGTCTGCCATATGCCCTGAAGATTGATTAAGAAACAGAGGATATTTGACAAGTTTATAAAAAATAATTACTGCCCCAGGCAAATGAGTGAGCAGTATTTTCATTTGCTTTTGAAAACCTAGTTTAAATGTGATACATTTTAAGGCAAAGCATAAAAACCCTCCCAGCATGGAACACATCTAGGTAGGAATATACTGCAACAAATAATTCTGAACTTATGAAAACAATAGTTGTATTTTCGGGGGAGAAAAAAAAATCCCCAAGGTTAATTTAATGAGAAGCTCACATCCTGTTCCTCAGCTCTTGGTTCAGTTTGGAGGCTCACGTTTTATTTTGAGGCTGTGAAACCGTTCACAGAGAACACCGGGGAAAAAAAAAATCCTTGACTTGAAAGATGGGATCCTTTGGACGTAGCTTCCTGATAGGAGACTGGAGTTTGAGGGATTGTGTTGTGTTCAGTGGGAAAGAGAGGGTGTCAGAGAAAGTATCTCTGCCTATTCTTTGGCATTTGGGCGGATTTGAGTAAGGTAATTAAGATGTTTACCTTAGATTTACTCTCTCACTATTGAACAGGTTATGTTGGTAGGTTACAAATACTTGCTTGGTAGGGTTTTTTTTTGCTATTTAGGGTGTGAAAAATCAGTACTTAAGGGTTTGTGTTTGCACGGGGATGAGTTATACTTAGTCCAGGACAACAGACTTGGATAAGAGAAAAATAGATCTTTGTGATACTACAGCTAAGATTGAAAGTTTATAATTTGTTGTAAATATACAGATTATTCTAATTCTAGCTAACTAAATAAATTATATGAGCATTTTCGTGTAGTCTTTCCTGACTGCAGCTCACAAGAGGTTGTGGAAAAACCCCCAAAGGAGTTACTGTGCTCTGAGACTGGGCTCAGAGGGCACTAGCAGTGTACAGTAAAGCAGAGGTAGAGCAGTAGTAAAAACACCCTTCCGTTTCCCGGCTAGTCAACAACGAATGAAGTTGTTAATTATCAGCTATCAGATTTGCTTCTTGTGCTTCAAAGCTTACACTACCTGGTAACTTCGATGATAGAGTAGTTTGGGCTTTACATACATTGCCTCATTAGGGAGACAATAAACCAATTTTAATATGTCTCAGTCTGCTATTTGCAGATGAAACTGTCATCATGGGCCTTTTTTGTTACACTTCACAGCCTGGAATATTTTTTTTCCTTTAGTTTAGCATGTTTTCTTCTCCATATATATATATTGTAGTTGGGGTATTAGCAGTTGTGGCGTTTCACTTCACAACTGCGTAGAGTGTGTCTTTGGGTAAAATACACAGCATATTAATGCAAGCTAAGCAGGTATTCCACCTGAACTATGTAAAACTAAGGTAATTACACCCGAGTGGTGTCTGGAAGGGCTATGAGCTATCCCGTTCTGTAGGCACAGTGGGCCACAGAATGGTCTAAATGGGGAGTACTGAGAATTTATCATGCTGGAGTTGAGTTCAGAACCCATTTGGATGACCTAAATAATAATTAATTTGTACTATAGAATGGTATAAATTAAAAGTCTCATCTTTCAAAATGAAAAGGTAACGTGGTTTATAGCTCAAACTGGAGTGGATTTTAGGTACTTAGATTCTTGCCTGTTGTGCAGGGTCTTTACCTCCAAAGACGAATGGAGCCAAGCCCTAGGAACATCTAAACAGATGATCCTTTCCCTGGCACCCATTGTTCTCCACTGATTCGGTCTGATTTAACTGATTTAACTATCCCATGCTAGAATAACAGAAACTTAAATTAGATGAATTTTGCCCGCTGTATCTGAATTCTCATCATCAGGTCTAGTCTCTAGATCAGAGAAGTTTATGGCAAAGCACTGTGGTCACTGCTACTGATTGATGCCATCCATACAGGACTGCAAAGTACCTGACTGTTCGCCTCACCTGCTGCTCTGGCAGCTTCAGCTAATTGCTCTGTTAATAAAGTGCTGCCTGAATTCAAAAGGGCCATATTTACATGGCCAGCAGCGGGGGAGGAGGGAGCAAATTTCATTGGGAGGGGGGTTTTACCATCACATTACGTGTCCTTTTAATGATTACTGAAAACTCCCTTTTGGGTACTATCAGCCTGTTACTGCACCCATTGAAGTTTAAATTCTTCCCGTTCGAATAGCCATAGATAGCTGCAGTGCTGCTAAATTCTACCTGCTATTAACACTTCATATAAAAACTCTTCGGAGGATTTGTATTTTTCTTCTCCAAACTTCCTTGAACTACTTCCTGCAGGTAAACATACAGGCCATGATTCATAGAATCACAGAATCATCCAGGTTGGAAAAGACCCTTGGGATGATGGAGTCCAACCGTTAACCCTACTCTACAAAGGTCACCCCTAAACCACGTCCCCCAGCACCACATCTAAATGGCCCTTCAACACACCCAGGGCTGGTGACCCAATCTCCTCCCTGGGCAGCCTCTTCCAGTCTCTGACTCCTCTTGCTGGGAAGAATTTTTTCCTTAATGTCCAGATTCAATAAACTACTTAAATATACTTCTGGAAAAACTTGCATACTTAATAACTAGTGTGTGGGGGGGTCATTTGTGTACTTAATCGTCCTCTTGAAGATTTTGAAGCCAGAGGTCTGGCTCCTAAATTTTTGCATTCTTTTTCTTGTGCTAACACGAATCTTGCCTCTAAAATCACCGTAGCTGGTGCTAAACAGAGCTCCTTTTCATGCAGCTTACTTGCAAGAACTGGATTTTATTATTAATGGACGATGATTAAATTAACAGATTTGATTAAATTATTTTGCGTGGATTTTGGAACATATATGTATTATTATTATGGGAATTTTCATGGGACAACTAAACCAAATCTACCTAAACTTTGCTACGTTTATCATTAGGTATAATTTGGGATTACTGTACCACATTTATTCTTTGGTATGTACAATATACAGAGAGAAAGCAAAGAAAAAAAAAAGAGTGGAATGTAAATCGTGGTTATTTAAGCAAGAGAATAATCATCAAAGTCATTGAACTGAAGAATTGTATTTTCTATAATATTTGCACCAAAATTGTTTCAGGTTTAAAAGTGTACATTAATAGATTGTGTAAATAAGGGCATGCTGACCTGAAATAGATAACTCCTCCTGTGGAATGAGTCAATCCAGGAACTTGATTTTCATGGGGATGAAGTGAAACTCCATTAAAAGTAGCATCCCTCATTTGATTGTTTGAACCTTTAGTATCATTCCTGCTACTGCTGTTATTGTTGTTCTCTCCCTTTCTACAAGCAAACAGGATCAACACAGTTGAGTCTTGGCCATACCAGTAGATTTCAAGCAGAGCAGCAAAGCAAAGGCTTCTCCCTTGGATTTGGAATATGCACATAGTACCCAATGTGCCACGTTAATACTTCTGATTTTTAATTTATTTTTTTTTTAATAAAGGCTTCTCTAGTTTCAAATGCAGCATTTCCAACTGTATCGCGGAGGGGAAAAACAGGTGAACTTATAGCAGCATTAGACAGCTGTTGAAAGCTTTGTGTGGGATAAATGATGCAGAAGAACCTTGTGGTCCTTGTCACCGGCTGGGTCAAAATTGGCTACCTAGGTTTTGTTTCTCAGCTGAGAGCTGCTTGAGGCTGCTTAGTAGTGTCCTTGGCATTGCTGGGATGTTCAGAAACAGCTTAATGAGAAGAACGTGCAACTTGTTTAATTTGTGGCAGAAGTTCCAGCGTGAAGCATTTAAGCGTAGCTTGGACTCAAGAGAAGGAAAAAAACCCAAACTGTTGATAATAATAATTGTGTATTAACACGATGGGAACAGTATTAACAGAATGGAAGCAAGATGTCCAGAGGTATCTTTTCCAGCTCCAATTCCTGGCAGCGTAGATATTAAAAGGATTCCAGAGAAACAACCCTACAAAACCCCTGAACTAATGTCCCCATGTTGGTCTCTGCAACTATCAAAACCTTGGTTAGTCCCCAGTGGAATTACTGAGAGGCCTTATAGCCCAGAAAAGAGCAACTTCAGGTATTGGCAATTTCAATGAAAGAGGGATTATGACACTGTGCATGTAGAACTTAAATTGTGAGTGATGTAGATTACAAATGAGGTTAGGAAAGAGCTTTAGACTGCTATAATGACACCTGATTTTTTTTTCCCCTTATTTCCCCTGTAGAGTAGAATTTGTAATGTTAGGAGCTCTATCCTTGGAAAGCTCTATCCTTGGAAAGTTCTATCCACACAAGAACTGTGGTCCATCTATTCCCAGCTTTGAAAATCATGCTATTCATTTGATAAAATTTGATAAGACCCAGGTTTTGTGGCCATGTTTCCACTTACTCTGTTTCTTTTTCTTCTTTTTCTTTTTATTTTTTTTTTCTTTTGAAGTATTCATTTCATGGTTTTGTTAGACTATGCTTCCAAATGTACCAGTGTTATAAACTTTGTGCTCTTCTGGTCAAATGAATATCATTCAGGCCAGAAGTTGCATAGTAGCAACAATTCCAGTGCAGACAAACACAAAGATAAGTACAATGGGAAAACAGAAATCACTTGCACATGCATCAGCCCTTGGATTCAAAACAGGAACTTGTCAATCTTTCAGATTGTTTTTAATAGATTAATAGATTTGGAAAGTACCATGCAGAAAGCTTCACTAGTGGTTAATGAGGTGATCATATGGTTACATCAGTTTCCCTTTTGTTTTCCTGTGAGAAAGGAATCCTTACATTGGAGTAAGGTGTAAGATTTTGTTACTCTAGATGCAACAGTGTTTTGCAAAGCCCTTTCTTAAGATTGCCATAGCAGTGTACCACCAAACCGAGGCAGAGCTGTACGTAGTTACAAGTGTCAGCAGTCAGCTGAAGCAAAAAAGACCACGTATTGCATATCCTGTTGTGGCTTTGGGGTGGGCAAAGGCCTCTTGGGAACCAAGATGCTTTAAAATTTCTTCCAACCTGTTGCCTCAGGAGACCAACAATGATCATAGATAGAGAAGGTTTGGAAAAGTTGCTGAAAAGCAGATTGCTTGAATGAACGTGCAGTACAAAGGACTGGAAATGATGCTGTATGTTATCCTAATTCCTGAAGAATCCAGTGGGAAAAATGCCTGAGTCACTGAATGAGACAGGGATGATAAATGTCACTGAGTGCTGCCAGTGTGCCTTTTTCCTCCTAGTTTCTTCTCTTCACACAGCTCCTTAAGTCAGACCGTAATCCTGTATTACCGCTTATGCACAGGTCGGCTCTCATCCCTTTTACTCTCTCCTTATATTCTTTTTCTATGTGTCTCACTGAAATCTTGAGGAATAAGTCATCCAGTGCTCTAGAAAACCATGTCTTCCTCAAGTCATTGGTATGGTCGCTTCCTGAAGGCTCATTTTACTCCAGGTTAAACTGTTAAGTGGAAATAACCAACAACACGTTTCACCTCGAAACGAGATTTTAATCTGTCTGTGGCAGAAGGGAGTGTGGGAAACAGATTAGGAAAGTGATGCATACATGAGGTGAATGGTTCTGTCACAAATGACAGGATTGCTGGTTGGAGAAACCTGAAGAATGCAGTCACAGAAGGACAAATTCTGCCGCACCTTAGCTCCAATGCATACTAGGAACTTACTTGGCTCTCCACCAACCCAGGAGGATTTGGAAGCCTGATGTTTTAAGTAGATTTTGGAAACGATTATATCAAAAAGTTTGTTTCTGTTACATTCACGTGAATTTACTACTATGGTTACAGAATTTTAGGGGTTGGAAGGGACCTCTGAAGATCACCGAGTAGGTTTTAAGGTCACATATATGTTCATAGCTTCAAAACTTTCTTCCAGCAGCTACAGCCCCGGTGAAGTACGAGTTAATTTTAATTGTGATAGTCACTTTGTTTGTCTTTGTTAAAGCAGAATGTTTCATGGTTTTTCCCTGCTGGTCTGCAGATTGCTTGGAGACCTCTTGATGCTGAGAATAGCAGTTATGTTTTAAAGCTGTTGGCTGTAACGTAAACCTTCTTCACAAGAATGTCTAATTCCATTCTATCTTTCTATCATCAGTGTTATTTAAGGGCCTGCTCACATGAAGATTTGTACTGTGCCATTTCCTGAAGACTCTGCTGTGGACCAGGACCCCATTGTATTAGGCAGATAGCAACGTACAAAGAAATCTGTACTTAAGGAATTAGAAAGAATTCCTTTTCTTACTTTTATTGTCAGACTGGAAGGGTCTGACCAACTGCACTGGGACTCGGGTATCTCTTTCTCTTCATTATACCTCCTATTCTATTTTCAGTGGTTTGGTCTTTCCTTCCTTCCTTCTGAAGGGCATGGGAGATGGCCAGTAGCTTTTCTGACCTGTGTTCCCCCTCTCTTGTGCTTCAGGTTTCTTAAAGATGTGTGAATGGGAGCAAGGTGCAGGGCGGTGGGGGAGGTGAGGGCAAGAGGGAGGATATCAGGGAAGTTTTGGAGCTACTCATAGTATCTAACAGTGTATACCTAGGAAGCCTTACTGTTTCGTTAGAAACAACATTTTGAATGTGAATAGTCAAAAAATAGAGTAATTTGGGGTATTATTTCAAGCTGGGAGTCACAGCTTCCACCTGACCTTTATGGCTATAAAAGGCCAATGTCTACTGCACTTTTTAGGGTTTCTGCTCATTCTTCATGATGGGCAATGAATGAAATGAATGAAAAGGAAGATCTTGACAGAATGGATCCTTTATGAGAGAAACGTAAGAGTTTATTCTGTCTTTTTTTCTTCCCTCTTGGAATGTTCCCAATATTTATACCAAGCCTCCATTTAAAAAAAAAAAATAACAAAAAAGAATAATCTTTATTCATGGGAAGAATTTCTGTGAGAAAAATCACCAGTATCAGTGTTATCTGGCAGGTCTCTACTCTGCAATTCTCAAGCAAGTCCTGTTTTGAATTGGCAGTATCAGAATAGATGACGTTATCTTTCTGTGGATTTGAAGAAAGAAAACACAAAATGTCATCCATGTGAAGGTGAAACTTCAGTGGCGATGCCTGTAGGAGGAGTTTTCATGCCATTTTATCTTTGTTCAGCAACTTAGATTGTGCAAGAACTGTCTGAAGACAGATTTGGCTGGCATGAGAGTGTAATAAATGGATAACTCATAATTCTACTTCTTGTTTGGTTGGGCTTTTTTTTTTTTTTTTTCCCAAGCAAACAGCATGTATTGAAATATATTTGGGGTTTTTTTGGTGGTTTGTTTGTTTGTTTGTTTTCTGCTGAGACTTTAACATTTTATTCAGGAAAAACCTTGGTAGCTGTAGGAATAAATCTCACCTTTGTTATTTTTTTTATTTTTAACATTTTTTTTTTAAAATCACAAAGTAAGTTTTTTTCATCTGGCCCCATGACATTCTAGGTCTACCCAGCAGAGGAACTATCTGCTGTCGGTATAATTTATTCTTTGTTAAAAATAACATCCCTTAAAAACTCCACAAAAATGTGGTTTTTCATATTTTTCATTCATATTTTTCACACTTTTCATTTTTCTATTCTATATAACATCCTCCTGCAAAGAGTGATCTTTCTTTCACATTTACGTGAATATCTCAAAAAAAAAAAAAATTACTGAATGTATCTATTTGGTAAAAACGTTTGGATGCTGTGTTCCTGTTAGCTGCTTTCCCTGGGTCAGGGAACACTGGGATGTCTTTACTGTGGTCTCTCCCTTTCAGCGTTCATTTTCAAAGCGAGTAATGTGGACTACAGAGCAGCTCCCAGTTAAATGTCAAGAGGACAGATTGAAAACGAAGGGCCACATAACGCTGCTAGAAAGCCAATTTAAGTACTTCCTGAAAGAGTGCTTGACCCATTGTAGTCTCACTCTCCAACGCTCGTTTTCCTCTTCGCTCTTAATTTTGTGCAGGTTTGCGCAGCTCTGTCTGCGTGTGTGGGTACCTTGCTCTGCAGATTCTTGCTCTGGTGATTCATTGCTTCATCCAGATGAACTGAAAAGGAAGGGTGGGGCTGCAAGCCCAGGAGGACCTTCTTCTGCATCTGATGTCCTTGTAGAACTTTGCTTGCGACAGCGTTGTTACCTTTCCAGTGAAAAGGTCTTGTCTCCCCAAAAGTTTGCGAGTGCTTTTTGATTAGGAACATGAAATATCGCCATAAATCACCTTGAGATTAAAAAAAGGGACCTACTTTAATTTAGTTCTGATGATAAATATGTCTTGGGAAAATTGATGAAGTCACTCCTTCAGCTGGATTCTGCCTTTGATTGGATGGACTAGGCAGAAAAAAAATACATTTTATAGCCTAAATGCTTATATGTATCAGCTCTTCTTTATATCTGTGTAGTTGTGTTTGTCTTTCATCTTTTATTCATGCCTTTTATACATGTGGATATAAACGTTTGTTGATTGCCATATCAAAAGGCAGAAGTAACATCCTAACAGGCTGGATGATACGTGCAGGAAGACTTTATGATACTCAAAAATTTGCAAGAATTATGCTCTTGATATCTCACCGCTTGAGCCCGGATACGGTACGTGAGATCACTAGTGACTTGGAAAGCACAAAAGGGTTTGGTTTGGGAAGATGTTAGTTGAAGCCTTTCATGCCTTCTGCTCTTGACAGTGATTATAATGAAGATAATGAAGTGGCTGACAATAGAGGTTTGAAGAATGAAATGGGATGAGAAAGGAATTGCACAATAGATACAAAAATGGTAGCTCCACTCGGTAGTATGTGGATAACCAAAAGAACAATACAGAGAGACAGATGATTTCTCAGAGTTCCACAGTCCTGAGATAGCTTTCTGAATGACAGAACTCAGTTCTGTATCTTCGAACTAAAAGAAAAACTATAGGTTTAACTCTCAGTAAGTCAGCTCTTTTCATCCTCTAAGGATAGAGAGAAACTGTTTCCGTGCAGTTTCTTGGGCAAGGTGCTGCAGAATTAAGAGCTACAGTCATTGAACTTCCTGACTTCTGTGATCTGGAAGTTGTCAAGGTTAACAACTGAGTTTATTTACATTGTTTATGGAGGAGGCAGTGTAATTCATCTGCTGGGACTCGGGGTCAGCTGAGGCGAGGTGTGCAACAGATGCATTGCAAGGTTGGCTGTGTGGTTTTTTGAACTGGAAGACCTCTTTAACCCACTCGATAGCACAAATGGTTTGAATGGGCCGGCCCTTGACATCGTGAGCATGGGCTGGAACCATCAAACTTGTTTCTTGACCGCATACAAACTGAAAATGTGGGTAGAGAAAATAGAAAAACCACATAGAACCCCCCCTATTTTTACTTCTAAGAGTGAATGAAGACTAATCTTTCCTCTCTTCAAGACTGGGGTATGCGTTTCAAACAAGAAAATTCTGATTCCTTTGGCTCCACTCAGATGTCCTGCAAAAATCTCCAACCTCCCAGGCAGGCGATGTGTTCAGGGTGATAACTGCAGCTCCAGTGGATTCCAGTCGTGCAGGTTCGCTGACAGTTGCAGGACTGCCGACATGTCAGGGCAGATTTTGAAGATCTTGACATTTTATAGGTGAGGTGAAGGCTGAGGTTGGACTGGAAAACCTCGAGTGTCGGTGACAACACGCACGGGAAAAAGAACCCGGCTTGACTTTTAGATGCCAGCACGAGTGGGGAACAAATCACATGGTGTTCTATTGACACTGAGAGTAGGTGTTGTAGAATAGGAAATCACAAACCCAGGCTTCTGGGGGTTGTTTTTTCACAAGATGCTTCTTTTGGAGAACAGCAACAATTTTGATGTCTCTCTCTCTCTCTCTCTCTCCCCCCACCCCCAGTTTTCTGCTGGTTTGTGAGCTTTGAGCAACAGGAGGCTACAATTTCGTTATTTCTGCTTCAAGTGTAAGGATTTTGTTCAATCTGATACTCTTCAGAGGATGTAATTCTGGAGTAGAATTTGAAAAGAACCGAAGTTGTGTTTGGAATGTATGGAAATCAAGCAGCTTGTATTTAGCCATGTAATTTTTGTATCCAAAGCTCTTGGTTTCTAATCATGAGGTAGAACTAAATATCAAGGCAAAGACCCGGGTTCTCTTCCCCTCCTCTCCCTCCACAGGTACACCTAGATATATTGGTTTGCTCCTGATCTAGTTAATTAACAAATGATTCTGACTAAAGGAATTGTGAAATACTTTGGTGTTTTCTTCCCCCGATAACTTCCATTGCTCCACATGTTACATGGGGTGGTCAATTTATTTATCCAGCGAGCTGACTATTAAAAACATCTTTAAATTGCAAAGGCCTAGGAACATATATTCCAGAATTTGGGAAAGCTCTCAGTGGTACAATCCAGAGAGGGTCACAACTTGCTACAGGGTAGTAGTGTCATGAGATAACTCCGGGCTGGAAAACACTGGTTTGGAACTGTCAGTAATAATGGATTTGCACACAAATAAGGGAAATGAGAGTGACACTTGGAAGAGAATAACATGAGTCTGTTTGCAAATGGATCTGTTTGCAAATGGAATCCTGGTGGTAGGTGCTCCTCTTGGCAAATTGTAAGCAGGAATTAAAGTTTGGGTTCTGGAGGCTGCTGATGAATGGTGTGTGCCTCAGAGGTCGGTTCTGGGTCCAGTCTTCTTCAACATCTTCATCAGTGACCTGGATGAAGGGATAGAGTGGAGCCTCAGCAAGTTTGCTGATGGTACAGAACCAGGAGGAGTGGCTGCTAGACCAGAGGCTGTGCTGCATCCAGAGAGAGCTGGGCCGGCTGGAGAGCTGGGCAAAGGCAAACCTCAGGGAGTTCAACAAGGAGAAGTGTTGAGTCCTACAACTGGGGAGGAACAACCCCATGTACCAGTACAGGGGAGAGGTAGACCCACTGGAAAGCAGCCCCATGGAGAGGGACCTTGGAGTCCTGGTGGACAATAAGTTCTCCATGGGACAGCAATGGGCTCTTGTGGCCAGGAAGGCCAATAGTCTCCTGGGGTCATACAGAAGAGTGTGGGCAGCAGGTCAAGGGAGGTTCTCCTGCCCCTCTACTCTGCACTAATGAGACCACATCTGGAGCACTGTGTCCAGTTCTGGGCTCCCCAGTCCAAGAGGGACAGGGAAATACTGGAGAGAGTCCAACGGAGGCTGCAAAGATGATACAGGGACTGGACCATCTCTCTGATGAGGAAAGGCTGAGAGCCCTGGGGCTGTTCAGCCTGGAGAAGAGAAGCCTGAGAGGGGATCTTATGAAT